>SJYT01019234.1:149750-181886 GCA_006410635.1 Cephalophus harveyi | reverse complement strand
GGGGTCACACAGAGTCAGACACATCTGAGCGACTAAGCACACAGCACAGCACAACAATAGTGCCAAAGAGATTGAAATATACAGACATGAGGAAAATACAATTTTAACTAAGACTTGAATGTGCGGGACTTCCTGGGATAAGACACTGCGCTTCTACTGAAAGGGGCACAGGTTTAATCCTGGTCAAGGAACTAAGATCCCACATGCTTCAAAGTACCCTAAATAAATAAATTGGATGTGGTAAAGGCCACTTTTAAGCCAATAGGAATATCATAAAGCATTAAGTCTGCATGATTAAATGTTGTTTTGCCCAAGACTATATTGCTGTTTCTCTCTTCTATTCTTGCAGTTTTAACTGTAGGCTGTGTTGATTCTAAATTCATTTTTTAGCCCTGATCTTTTCTGTGATCCTGATCAGGGATCAGGGTTTTTAGAGCAGGATCACAAAAGCTAATTTTTAAAAAGTGAATAGCCTGCAGAGTCCAGGCCATTAACATAAATGAATGAAGTGGGTTGGAATTTATACATAGTCATGAGAATTTTAGTTTACAGGGGGTGAAAGTGAAGTTGCTCAGTCATGTCTGACTCTTTGCGAACCCATGAAGCCTACGTGGCTTCTCCATCCATGGGATTTTCCAGGCAGGAATATCAGAGTGGGTTGCTATTTCCTTCCCTAGGGGATCTTCCTGACCCAGGGATCGAACCCGGGTTTCCTGCATTGCGGGCAGAGGCTTTACCCTCTGAGCCACCAGGGAAACCCTTACGGGGGTGTGCATGCCTATATGAACTAGGGAAGTGGACCTTTGCTCCAGCTGGTTATTGCTATGAGTGCCAGAAATGCCAGACCAGATATAGAATCTTGGCGTTAGTGTGATATCTCTTGATTTTTGAATGAGGCTTTAAAAGAGAAGTTAAGGTTGGCTAAGCAGTTGCAGTACAATGTGAGCCAAATTAAAAATACCTCTGCGTGCAGTCTTAAGGGGTCTACCTTTTGACTTTGTTTTAGGTTCATGTGTCAGAATACTTGTTGAGTATTTCTATTTTATTGTTGCAGGGGCAACATGTTATCCCTATTTTAAATCTGATCCCACTCAACTCTGTCCTCTACATTGCTTCTAAAATACATACCCGACCATGTTTTCCCTGTTTAAAAGTGATTCCCTTTTACTCGTAGGCTAAATTAGTATGACATACAAATTCTACCACAATCTGATTCATATTTACACTTTAATCCCACGTCCTACCCCTCCTCAACTTTTATTTTAAATTCCAGTACTATCAGACTTAAAGTATTGTTTCAGCAACCTGACTGTGCACCAAAATCCCTTGCAGGGAGCTTTAAAAATAGAGATGCGTAATCTTTACTCCAGATTTACTTAAAATTTACTGCTAGGATCCTGACCTCTCTGTTTGTTTTAGTTTTGTTTTAATGGCTCACGAGTCACTTTGAAGCACTCTGGGGTTGTCAGTATCTACTGCCCTACATCTTGCTGTTTTACATCTTCTGATTTTAGTTCAAGTTTTTTTTTTTTTTTTTCTTTATTTGGAGAGCTCTCTCTGTTTACTAGATTAATCTGTGCTCATCTTTGAGGACTAGGTTTAGGATATTTTCACCTTTAGGAATCTTTTCCCTGTTCCTTGAACCATACAGAGATAGACAAAGTGGCGGCTCTCTGGGTTCCTCTGCTTTAATTGTTCTTACCATTTTGAACTGAAATTATGTTTCTCTTCCTCTATTCTTTTCCAGAATTAAGATTATGTCTTATTAATATTTATAATTCCTTGTACCAGCTCAGTGTGTGAAACAGAAGATGACCAGTAACTGCTGGATTGGACTGGTCTGGCCTTTGTGTTGTACGTGGTACAGGGGAGGGACTGAAGAATTTCAGTCCGTATAGCTAAAGTTTGCATAGATTACTTGTGTGCGCTATGCCTGCTGTTATTTCTGCTGTGTGTATAGCTTTTCCAATTATTGTAGTACCAAGTTAATGGAAAATCAGGTTAAGACCTTGTGTAAACTGAATTCTGAATTCAGTATCTTTATTACTTTTTATATGTGTTGTGTCCATGTTTTCTTAGATTTGCTTTGTCCAAACTAATTTGGGTGAGATTAATTGGGTTAAATACTGTGTTCCTTGTGCAAGAACATGAAAGTTAATGCCATATTTAACTGCAAATTGAGATTTGGGTGAGTCAGAAGGGGAGAAGTTGAAGAACATTTGACACAGACATTTCTCTAGAATAAATCTGAGTTTTTAAAAAAGCGTGGAAGAATTTTGCTTCAGTAACAAAGAAAAATCCATTGGCTGGATTAAATTGTGATTTAGGTACACTGAATTGTTTTTTAGATCAGTGGACTCCAGAGGGCAGTGTTCTACAGCTTAAAGTGATTTTCTGTGATGATACATTTTCCTGTATTATGCTTAATTTGTGTTTTTGTTTCTCTTATAGACACAAATTAAAACAGCAAGGTTAGAAATTAAAATTTTCTATCTGTATTTAATAAATCAAAATATAATGTTTTAATGAAAGAATAAAATAGTTTAAATAAAGGACATATTTTATAATCTAAAAATATTGATGCCTTGGAATAATGAGAACTAACAATGGGAAAAAGATTTTGTTTTCCTGTTCAGTTCATATAAATGAAAAACAATAAGCAACATAAATTTTATTTGGTAATTTATTAGACAATTTGGAGACATTAGTATCCTGTGTAACTAAAATTTTATTTCACTAAAGAATGCTCAAGACTTTATTTGTGCAGTAGAACAGGATATATTTCTATGTAAATAAAGCAGTTACACATTTGAGTAGACTAACTGGATTATGATATTAAAGCCATAGCATGCATGCTTGCTCAGTGTGTCTGACTCTGCGACCCTATGGACTGTAGCCCACCAGGCTCCTCTGTCCATGGGATTCTCCAAGCAGGAGTACTGGAGGAGGCCATGCCCTCTTCCAGGGGATCTTCCTCACCCAGTGACCAAACCAAACCCGTGTCTCCTGGGTCTCCTGCATTGTTAGGGAGATTCTTAACCACTGTGCCACCTGGGAAGCCAAACAGAGCCATAGGCAGAAGAAATAATCCAGCAGTAGGTATTACAGAATGAATTGTTATTTCAGGTTTACTTTGATAGAAAAACAACTTAAATATATCAATTCAGAGTTAGTAATTGAAACTGCATTTTGTCTAGTTTCAAAATTACTAGGAGATAATTTTTTCCTACTGAAAAACCATTTGTTCTAATAGAATTCTATTATAGCATGTTTTGTTATGGGGAACAAAGGTTGAATATATTGATATTTTGGGTCAAATTTGTTAGCCTCCATGAACAGCTAATTTCTGATACAGAAAAGGCATGTTGTATTAGTAAAAATAAAATGGTTTACCCTACTGACTTCATAAAGGGTTAGGAACTATTGAATGCTTAATACTTGTGTTTGTGTGTTTGCCAGCTGAGTCCAGTGGTTCCTACTTGTGGTTAAAAAACATGTTTGGTTAGCTTTCAGTTCAGTTCAGCCGCTCATTTGTGTCCAACTCTTTGCAACCCCATGAACTGCAGGACGCCAGGCTTCCCTGTCCATCACCAACTCCCGGAGTTTGCTCAAACTCATATCCATCAAGTCAGTGATGTCATCCAACCATCTCATCCTCTGTCTACCCCTTCTCCTCCTACCTTCAATCTTTCCCAGCATCAGGGTCTTTTCTACTGAGTCATTTCTTCACATCAGGTGGCCAAAGTATTGGAGCTTCAGCATCAGTCCTTTCAATGCTTAACTTTAGGGGAGAATTAACAAATAGATACTCATCTGGCACACTATTTTAACACTCATTCCATACACTTACTTGTCTCTGAGTTTTTTAGTTTTTTCCTGTTTATGTTTGCTGATTGAGGAAAGGAAGCAGTATGAATACCTGTGCACATATGTGTATGTATGTAAAAAGTTTGACAAACCATTCCTTATTAAAAATACAGTTTAGTGGTATAATTTTTTAAATTTTTATTTGTGACTGTGCTGGGTCTTTATTGCTGTGTGCAGGCTTTTTCCAGTTGCACTTGCTTCTCTTGTTGCAGAGCTGAAGCTCTAGTGGGTAGTCTCAGTGCACAGACTTTGTCACCCCGTGGCATGTGGGATCTTCCTGGATCAGGGGTCGAACCTGTTTCCCCTGCCTTGGCAAGCAGGTTCTTAACCGCTGAGCCACAAGGGAATTCCCTAGTGGTATAACTTAAAAGAAACTTTAAAGAAAATCATATAAAATTACTTTGGGATAGATAAACTCCTAGGGTTTCATTGATATTGGTGGGATAGGGTTGCCCTGGAACCAGATTCTGATTTTAGTATATGATGGGTGTTAGTTTTGATATTTCTTCTGGTAGCATGTAGTCATAATAAATAAGTATAGTTCATATCACAGTTTTCCAGTTTTTTCTTAGGTAGAATATTTTATTTATTTCCCCACCTGAGAAGCCATGAAAAAATGTTAGTGAAACTCTTAGTAATATATAATTTTAATTGAGGTAAAAGAGGAATATACTTAGGAAAGATAAGTCATTTTTATTTTTTAAATGTCCCACTTTACTCTTTGTAGCATGTAATTAGGTTTTAACATAGCATTTCCCATCCTCTAGCGGTCATGACACTGGCTCATTTTAAAGGGAGGACCTGAAAATCTGTTAATAGGATTTGAAATCCAGTGAAGGAAGATAGATTTTTAAACCGTACAATTTAGTATATCTCCTTTTTGAAAGTTTTTTAAATTCTTAACATTTTGTGATATTCAAATTTAGTATTATAAGGCTAAAGTGGATAAGTTTTCCCTTCCTGATTGATTTCCCTTCCTGTCTCCCCACATTTGGCTCCTGTGAGAAAGCTTTATATATTGAGAGACTGAATGTTTTAAATATCTAATATCTGTACTATAGTCAACTGAATGACTTTTATTACTATTTTAATTTTTAAAATTTTTATAGTTCACGGGTCATTTCTCTTGTATATATATTATTCCATGGAATTAGTCTATATTTTCGTTCATTACTCTAGGATTGTACTAGATTTCTCTACTTCCAAGTCTTTGTTTTCTTTTCAGATCTATTTGTGTTGTAAACTAGGGATGACTGTGTTAATTTGTCCTTTGAGATTTGGTTCAGCTAAGATTTATTGAGCTTTTTCAGGCTGCATTACTTAGCATAAACTAATGCTGTAATCCTGCTGAAATCTTATAATAATAATGATTAATTATATGTCATATTCTGAAATTTTTAAAGAATTGATGTACTTTGGAATGTGATTTTCCCAAAAAACTCATGATGCCAAATCACTTAGTTTTTACCTCTTTCCTATAGCATTTCTGCTGACTAATGTAAAAATCATGAAATCATCCAATTCAGTTACTATGTCATTTGGCTCTGACTTAAAAAAAAAAACCTAATTGGAAGATTTTATGATTTTTTTGCAACTATTGCTGATATATATATGATATACTTCTGTGTCTGTGGTATCTTCCAAGGAAATTTACAATGGAGACATTTCCCTTTTGACCAATAGCTAACCTCCTTTGGCTTTATCCAGAGTTTCTGCCTAAGAGGTGCTTCAACTAAGTCGTGATGCTGTTATCTCATGATAATCTCAGTCATTCTTGCCTGTCAGTAAGATGTGTAGCAATTTTTCATAGTCTAGTTTTTTGCCACATGTTACCTAATCATATAAATCAACTCTGAGTAATGAAGTAAAGGAGGAGGTAACATATTTGGTACCCAAATGACCCCAGAAGGGTTTGACACTGTAGTTGGAACTCCTCTGATTAGGCCCTGCCAGGTGTATATATTGTTGTTGTTGAGTCACTAAGTTGTATCCGACTCTTTGCGACCCCATGGACTGTGGCCTGCTAGGTCTGTCCATGGGATTTCCCAGGCAAGAATATTGGAGTGGGGTGCCATTTTCCTTCTCCAGGGGATCTTCCCAACCCAGGGATTGAACTTGCGCCTCCCGCATTGCAGCAGATTCTTCTTTCAGTCACCGGGGAAACCATGTGTATATAAAAGTTCCTAAAATCTCAGAAATAATATCAGAATAACATTAGAAATAATATCATTAAATGCATACTGTGTGCTGTCCTTAGTCGCTCAGTCATGTCCGACTCTTTGCAATCCCATGGACTGTAGCTCACCAGGCTCCTCTGTCCTTGGGGATTCTTCAGGCAAGAATACTGAAGTGGGTCGCCATTCCCTCCTCCAAGGGATCTTCCCAACCCAGGGATCAAACCCAGGTCTCCGGCATTGCAGGCGGATTCTTTACCAGCTGAGTCACCTGGGAAGCCCATGAATACTGGAGTCGGAAGCCTATGCCTTTTCCAGGGCATCTTCCCGACCCAGGAATCAAATCATGGTCTCTGCATTGCAGATGAATTCTTTACCAGCTGAGCTACTAGGGAAGCCCATTGAATGCTTAATGTAGTAATTAGAGATGTAAACACTGTCTAGTGTTTACAACTGCGTATGTGTCTGTGTGTGTGTGCATTGTGCGAGCGGTTTTTGAGAAAACAGATCAGTGTGAACCTCTGCTGAGACCAAGAACTATGCATCTTGAATAGTTTGTTGTATGAACCACACTTGTTTTTTGTTTGATCATTTTTATGTTAGATAAAATCTGCAGTCTTTTGATTGCTTTATGCCTTTTGGAAAAGAGTGAAGTGTCAGTTATACCTTCTAAGATAACAGATTGAAGGCAGCAGGAGAAGGGGACAACAGAGGATAAGATGGTTGGATGGCATCACTGACTCAATGAACATGAGTTTGAGCAAGCTCTGGGAGTTGGTGATGGACAGGGAAGCTTGGCATGCTGCAGTCCATGGGGTCTCAGAGTCAGACACAACTGAGCAACTAAACTGAAGGTGACAGATTAGCTCTCAATTATTTGTATCATTTAGGAACAAGAAATCCAATTGCAAAATAGGACAATTCTTAAATTGCAAATTTCTATTAGAGTTATTTCCACAGGTTAATTCAAAGACTGCTGAAATTTTGGAAAACTTAGAATACACTTCTTTTCAAATAACACTATTAAGAAATGAGCTTATTGTAACAAAAAATTAACAGTTAAGTATTTTTACCAATCTTCACAATGATATTTGGTTTTAAGTGTTACTTCAATCTTGTATGTTACAAAGTCAGTTCAACTTTAACTTTGTATATTCTTTTCAAAAAATTTTTATTTATTTACTTATTTTTGGCAGCACTGGGTCTTTGTTGTTGCCCATGGGCTTTCTCTAGTTGTGTCCAGCAGAGGGCCGAGGGGTGCTCATTCTTTTATTGTGGTGTGCAGTTTCTCATTGCAGTGGGTTCTCTTATTGTGGAGCGTGGGCTGGAGGCTCATGGGCTTCAGGAGTTGTGGTGCATGGGCTTGGTTGCTCTGCGGCATGTGGGATCTTCCCAGGTCAGTGATCGAACCTGTGTCCCCTGCATTAGCAGGGGACATTATTCACTGCACCACCAGGAGAGTCTTAAATATTCTTTAAAAATGTATTTTATAGGGAGCACAAGCAAAGTGGTCTCTTAATGCCACGATAATAAGTTGTGGATGTAGTATTTGTTTGTATGAAAATGTTAAAATGTGTTGCTGTCTTTACTAGGCCTTTTAAAAAAATTCTGTATACCGGAGTTTCTCATCAGCTGTGTAAATATAGAATCATGGGAGGCTTGAGATCTTTAGGTATTTGAAATGTTCTAATATATACACTAGTTTAAGTGTGTGCTGTTTTACAGATAGCTCTCATTTCATGCACAGTCCTGTATTTAAATAACTCAAATCATTGCTATTCTAAGCAGTGCTTTTGCAGTCAAACATCTGAAAGGTGATTGACTTTTTTCCCATAGCTCCATAATTTATAAGAAAACATGAAATGAAAAGACTAGACCAAGATGATTTTGGTGCATGGTTATAATCTTATCAGTGCTGAGAATAAAGACTAAGTCTGTTCAGAATAGACTGGTTAACTGATCAAGTTAAATTTCACATAGTAATTCCTTTTCATTGTTTAGTTCATGTGTCTTGCATTTAATTTGCAGGTGCAGGATGTTTTTGATTTTATGTCTTTTGAGAAATTTATGATCTGGTGCTTTATTTATGACATCGTAGTCTCAGCTTCGGCAATTGATTGAAATACAATATAGGGAAATTTAGTATGTATTTTTTAAAAGCTTAAATTGGGAAAATGAACCAACAGTGCTAATGCAGAGTTGTCTTGGAGCAAAGTAAGAAAGAATGGCAGGTTAATTTCTTTATACTTCTGTTGGTCTTTTATTGTTATAATCTTATTCACAATATTTGACATGATTTGCTTTTGGAGATTTGTAGTATATTGTCACATTTTAAAGTTGTGAAGGACAGTTATAATTCATTGAGATTATATGTGTATAATAGAAAAGAGTTTGTAAACTATAGAGTGTAATGCAAATAAATTATTTTTATTGTTATACCAACTATATATTTAACAGAGGCAAGAATTTTATTAATATGCTAACAAAAAATGGGATGCAGTGTTAGTGTTGCTGGGAATATTAGTGATTGAAAACATAGCACATGGTAGCTTATGTTGAATAAATAACGAGGTTGAAATTATAGAAGAATTATTCAGAGGGAAAAGTTAATACATTTCCCCTTTGTAGCTGTGCCATGGTATGCCTCGAATTAGATAGGACTGATTTAGTTAAGTCTAAGTTATATTCCTGTAATTTAGAGTTGGAAAATAGTTTTTTTCTCTATACATATCTAATCTGTCAACTGCATGAATTAGATTTTGTTAGCCGAGTTGAAAATATATTCATTTAAAAAAATATAAAGACCTGGGTTTAAAGCACTATCTGAATACCACATTGTTTTCAGTCTCACTATAGAGTAACTCTCTTCTAGAGGCAGTATAGTTTTATTCATACTACAGTGCACGTGAAGTAAGACTTCCAGCTGTTTGACACAATTTCTAATTTGAGACCAAATATATTACTAACTATAGCTGTAGAGTCAATAGCTACTGTATGTTTGTTGGTTGTCCAATTTTTAAAGTATGGCAAAGATGAAAAGAGTGAGAGAGACAGGTGATGGATTGACCCTTGGGTACGATGCAGAAATTGAATCAAAAAACCAATCAGGGTAATTCTTAAAAGGAAAAAAAGTATAAGAGGAAAAAACACATGTCAGAAATTTGGGTCTGAATTTCTTGATGCCTGTCTTTCATGAAAAAAGGTTTTACTTTGAAGGTGGTTATATTATGGTCAAAACTGACAGTGCTAAAAGAAAATCTGAATTGGACGTTGGCAATGAGACAGAGATGAGGGCAGGCCAGAGTCACTGTGCTGACTGTCCTGGCATTCTGGCCAGAGCTTGCTGCTGCTGCTGCTGCTGCTAAGTCGCTTCAATCGTGTCCGACTCTGTGCGACCCCATAGACGGCAGCCCACCAGGCTCCCCTGTCCCTGGGATTCTCCAGGCAAAAACGCTGGAGTGGGTTGCCATTTCCTTCTCCAGTGCATGAAAGTGAAAAGTGAAAGTGAAGTCGCTCAGTCGTGTCCGACTCCTAGTGACCCCATGGACTGCAGCCTACCAGACTCCTCCGTCCATGGGATTTTCCAGGCAAGAGTACTGGAGTGGGGTGCCATTGCCTTCTCCGGGCCAGAGCTTGAGGAAACATGAAAACTGGATGGAAATGTATAACTTGTTTTAACATGTCAAAGTTTCCCTGACCAAGTGAAAAGTAATTATGGAAACTGGGATAAGGGAGTTGTCATGTTCTTGCTTGGTCCTTTTTTGTTTTATTTCAGTGGTCAATATTTCAGCAAAGATTTTTATGTACTGTATGTAAGCTGGTAGCCTTAAGTATCTGATTCACAGATAACTTGAAGTAGTTTTAGGAAATAGGGCAGAGCTGAGAGTAACAGAATTCAGTAGTTTAATTATAGACGCCTAATGGAAGGGTGAGAAATTACACTTGAAATGTATAAGGACAAGCCATCCCCAGAAGGAATATGAATGCCAATCAATAGTGAAAGATGCTCTGTCTCACTAATAATCAAGAAATGTAAGTAAGCTAAAGCAGCGTATACTACTTTTCATCTGAGAGATTGAATTAGAAGGCTTGTTGGCAGAGCACAAGGAAGTCAACACAGGCATGCCTTTTTAGTGGAGCATGGGTCGACAGCCATCTCCTAGGAGATGACTTCTTCACCTCCTAAAGCCCACTTAGGTTTTGCTGTGAGGCTCAGCTGCAGCAGGACCTCCTACCTGACCAGAGTCTTGGAAACTTTGATTCCTTCTAGGCTCAGGGCGTGTGGTAGAAGCTCTGTTCCCAGCAGCTGCTTAGGGGGCTTAGGTAGTAGGACCAGAAACTCAGGGGGCAGACTTTGACTAGGGAGAGGCAAGCTGGGAAGAAACTGGCAGTTCAATTGCTTTTCCTTTCTTTCCTTTCTTCGTTTCCCATTCTGAGACATAATGGTCCATTTAGCTTAACTGGAAGACAGCCTGTGTGACCGCAGTCAGTGAAACCAGCTTGGTAACAGTATTACCTTCTATTTGCTTTTCCTCCTTACCCGCCTCACCTCTCTTTCCCTCTTGTTCTTCAGGTGCTAGGATTTTATATCTCAAGAATTGCCTAGCTTAAAAGCTTTATCTCAGCTTTATACTCTTCCTTAGGAAATGTAGGCTTGAGAAGCTAACAATTTCACTTCTGAAACTGTACTCTGCAAAAATATCTGCAAGTTCTGGAAGACTTGTGCATATGGATGTACACTGCAGTGTCGTTTGCTTTACTCAGAAGTTGGAAATAATCTTAATGGTCATCAATAGGAAAATGGTTAAATAATGGCATATAAAAGAATACTGTCCAGCAATAAAAAGAATGATATGGAAAGTTTTCCATGATATATTGTGTGAGATAGAGGGCAGATCCGTATGTTTAGTTTGATCTCATTTTGGTAAATTAAGCCGCCAAACAAATCAAATATATGGGCATAGGTACAATATTGAAAGAAATGATATTGAATTGGGAATGTTATTGAAATTAGGAGAGGGATTTTTACATTTCATCTTACACATTTTTATAAAACTGAATTTTTCTACATTGAATATGCAATAAAACAGTGGGAAAATTTTGCTGTTAATATTTAACTCATATAGACAATGGAATAATTATTAAACATGGAGAACAAATATGTTTAGTAGATAGAAAGCATATCAGAGTGCTTACTTTATCCAGTATTAATCTTGGGGGATCATGAAGAGAGTAACTTTTTAACTTTGTTTATTACATATGTATGTGTGTATAAAGATATAGATATGCTTGATATAAGCTGGGGGATTATTCAAAGTGCTTTTTATATATTATTTACCGGTCACAATAGCTCTATCAAGTAGGTGCTTTTGTTTCCTGTTTTACAGATTAGGGACCCACGGCATGGAAAACATTTAAATAACACAAAAATAAAACTTTGTTTGATGTCATATAGATTTAACAGTGGCAGTCAGTAAATTAAACCTATTCTGCCTAACTCCTGAGGTTGTAATCACTGTCTGAGGTTGTAACCTCACATTTCTAATTCAGTCCTATAGCATTAGTTATCACAACCTGTATATGATCTCACTGTAAACTCCTTACATACTACTTGACATAGATGACCATGTTTTATTGTCTTTGATGTGTGGGAACAGGTTTTTAAAAAACTCAAAGTGAAAATTACTTTTTTTTTTCTTAATTGTAAAAAAGTTTACGGAAACTTTCAGGAAAAACAGAAGAGTTTTTAGGTGAAAATAAGGACTGTCTTAAAAATAACCGTTGTTAACATTTCGGTGTCTCGTTTGAAATTTTTCTACACGTATTCACTTACATATATAGTTAGTATTTTTAAAAAGTTTTCCTCCAAATGGGATTATACTACTCATATTTTTTTTTAAATCTGCTTTACATGCCAGTTATTATAGTTATCTTTCCATATGTGTATGTATAAATTCCTAATGACTGCAGAGTATCCTATTGCATGGGTAAATCCCATTTGATTTAGCCAATATTCTATATTCAGATATTCAACTGTTTTCTTTCTTTTCATTATTATTTTTAAGTTGCAGTGTAGTTAATTTACAAATCAATATTTTTTAGATTATATTTCATTTAAAATTATTATAAAATATTATCTGTATTCCTTGTGCTATACAGTATATTCTTGCAGTTTATTTTCTACCTAACAGTTTATACCTCTTAATCCCCTGCCTCTTTGTTGTCACTCTCCTATTCCTTTTCGCCTCTGGTAATCACTAATTTGTTTTCTATATTTGTCAGACTCTTTCTATTTTGTTATATTCAGTCATTTGTTTTATTTTTTTTTTTTAGATTACACATATAAGTGATTACATGCAGTACTTGTCTGACTTATTTCATTAAGCACAATACCCTTAAGGTCAATCCATACTGTTGCAAATGGCAAATTTCATTTTTTATGGCTGAATAATATTCCTTTATATTTATATACCACATCGTCTTTATCCATTTATCTGTTGATGGACACTAAGGTTACTTCCATATCTTGGATGTTGTAAAAAAGCTACTGTGGACATAGGGATGCTTGTATCTTTTTGAATTTGTGTTTTCATTTTTTTCTGATATATGCCCAACAGTGAAATCCTTGTGTCATATGGTAATTCTATTTTTAGTTTTTTGAAGAACCTCCATACTCTTTCTCATAGTGGCTACAACAATTTACATTCCTACCAACAGTGTATTAGGGTTCACTATTCTCCACATCCTCATCAGTTCAGCTCAGTTGCTCAGTTGTGTCCGACTCTTTGCAACCCCATGAACCACAGCACGCCAGACCTCCCTGGCCATCACCATACACATGTCTATTGAGTTGGTGATGCCATCCAATCATCTCATCCTCTGTCATCCCTTTCTTCTCCTGCCCTCAATATTTCCCAGCATCAGAGTCTTTTCCAATGAGTCAGCTCTTCACATCAGGTGGCCAAAGTATTAGAGTTTCAGCTTCAGCATCAGTTCTTCCAATGAACATCCAGAACTGATCTCCTTTAGAATGGACTGGTTGTTTTCTGGAACTCTCTTGCTTTTTTGATGATCCAGCAGATGTTGGCAATTTGATCTCTGGGTCCTCTGCCTTTTCTAAAACCAGCTTGTACATCTGGAAGTTCACGATTCATGTATTGCTGAAGCCTGGCTTGGGGAATTTTGAGCATTACTTTACTAGCGTGTGAGATGAGTGCAATTGTGCAGTAGTTTGAGCATTCTTTGGCATTGCCCTTCTTTGGGATTGGAATGAAAACTGACCTTTTACAGTCCTGTGGCCACTATTGAGTTTTCCAAGTTTGCTGACATGTTGAGTGCAGCACTTTCACAGCGTCATCTTTCAAGATTTGAAATAGCTCAACTGGAATTCTATCACCTCCACTAGGTTTGTTCATAGTAATGCTTCCTAAGGTCCACTTGACTTCACATTCCAGGATGTCTGGCTCTAGGTGAGTGATCACACCCATTATGATTATCTGGGTCGTGAAGATCTTTTTTGTATAGTTCTGTGTATTCTTGCCACCTCTTCTTAATATCTTCTGCTTCTGATAGGTGCATACCATTTCTGTCCTTTATTGAGCCCATCTTTGCATGAAAACAAGATCATGGCATCCGGGCCCATCACTTCATGGCAAATAGGTGGGGAAACAGTGGAAACAGTGGCTGACTTTATTTTTCTGGGCTCCAAAATCACTGCAGATGGTGATTTCAGCCATGAAATTAAAAGATGTTTACTCCTTGGAATGAAAGTTATGACCAACCTAGACAGCATATTAAAAAGCAGAGACATTCATTTGTCAACAAAGGTCTGTCTAGTCAAGGCTATGGTTTTTCCAGTGGTCATGTATGGATGTGAGAGTTGGACTATAAAGAAAGCTGAGCGCCGAAGAATTGATGCTTCTGAACTGTGGTGTTGGAGAAGACTCTTGAGAGTCCCTTGGTCTGCAGGGAGTTCAAACCAGTCCATCCTAAAGAAGATCAGTCTTGGGTGTTCATTGGAAGGACTGATTCTGAAGCTGAAACTCCAATATTTTGGCCACCTGATGCGAAGAGCTGACTCATTGGAAAAGACCCTGATCCTGGGAAAGATTGAGGGCAGGAGGAGAAGGGGATGACAGAGGATGAGATGGATGGCATCACCGACTCAATGAACATGGGTTTGGGTAGACTCCAGAAGTTGGTGATGGACAGGGATGTCTGGCGTACTGTTGTTCATGGGGTCGCAAAGAGTTGGACACAATTGAGCAACTGAACTGAACTTGCATTAAATGTTCCCTTGGTATCTCGAATTTTCTTGAAGAAATCTCTAGTCTTTCCCATTCTATTGTTTTCCTCTCTTTCTTTGCATTGATCACTAAAGAAGACTGTCTTATCTCTCCTTGCTATTCTTTGGAACTCTGCATTCAAATGGGTATATCTTTCCTTTTCTCTGTTGCTTTTTGCTTCTCTTCCTCTGACAGCTATTTGTAAGGCCTCCTCAGACAGCCATTTTGCTTTTTGCATTTCTTTTTCTTGGGGATGGTCTTGATCGCTGTCTCCTGTACACTGTCATGAACCTCCGTCCATAGTTCATCAGGCACTCTATCAGATCTCGTCCCTTAAATCTATTTCTCACTTCCACAGTATAAGGGATTTGATTTAGGTCATACCTGAATGGTCTAGTGGTTTTCCCCTCTTTCTTCAATGTAAGTCTGTATTTGACAATAAGGAATTCATGATCTGAGCCACAGTCAGCTCCCAGTCTTGTTTTTGCTGACTGTATAGAGCTTCTCCATCTTTGGCTGCAAAGAATATAATCAATCTGATTTTGGTATTGACTGTCTCGTGATGTCCTTGTGTAGTCGTGTCTTGTGTTGTTGGAAGAGGGTGTTTGTTATGACCAGTGCATTCTCTTGGCCAAACTCTGTTAGCCTTGCCCTGCTTCATTTTGTACTCCAAGGCCAAACGTGCCTATTACTCCAGGTATCTCTTGACTCCTACTTTTGCATTCCAGTCCCCTAGATGAAATGGACATATTTTTTTTTGGTGGTAATTCTAGAACGGCTTGTAGGTTTTCATAGAACTTTTCAACTTCAGCTTCTTCAGCATTAGTGATTGGGGCATAGACTTGGATTACTGTGATACTGAATGGTTTGTCTTGGAAACGAACAGAGGTCATTCTGTCATTTTTGAGACTGCACCCAAATAAATACTCATTTCGGACTCTCTTGTTGACTATGAGGGCCATTCCATTTTTTCTAAGGGATTCTTGCTCACAACAGTAGATATAATGGTCATCTGAATTAAATTCACCCATTCCAGTCCATTTTAGTTCACTGATTCCTAAAATGTCAGGGTTCACTCTTGCCATCTCCTGTTTGACCACTTCCAATTTACCTTGATTCATGGACCTAACATTCCACGTTCCTATGAAATATTGTTCTTTGCAGCATTGGACTTTACTTCCATTGCCAGTCACATCCACAACTGGACATTGTTTTTTTCTTTGGCTCAGCCTCTTCATTCTTTCTGGACTTGTTTCTCCACTCTTCTCCAAGAGCATATTGGGCACCTACTGACATGGGAGTTCATCTTTCAGTGTCATTTCTTTTCACCTTTTCATACTGTTCGTGGGATTCTCAAGGCAAGAATATTGAAGTGGTTTGCCATTCCCTTCTCCAGTGGACCACATTTTGTCAGAACTCTCCACTATGACCTGTCCATCTTGGGTGGCCCTACATAGCATGGCTCATAGTCTCATTGAGTTAGACAAGGCTGTGATCCATGTGGGATCTTTTGTAGTTCCATATTAATGTTAGGATTATTTGTTTTAGTTATTTGAAAAACATCATAGGTATTTTGACAGGAATCCTGTTAGATCTGGTGATTGCTTTGGGTAGCAACGATATTTTAATAATATTCTTCTAATTCATGAACATGGTATATCTTTCCATTTCTTTGTGTCATCTTCAGTTTCCTTCATCTTTGCTTTATAGTTTTCCATATATATGTCTTTCATCTCCTTGGTTAAGTTTATTTCTAGGTATTTTATTCTTTTTAATCCCTTTTTTTACTCTTGCAGATAATGCTACAATAAACATTTTTCTACTTATATTTTTACACACTTATGTAATCATTTCTTCATAATGAATTCCTAGAGATCAGTAGCCAAGCTTTTTAGTTTCAGATTTTTATTGGTGATTTAGGCTCATCAAGCAATGCATTGTTTGTCTAGGAATAAATAATACTGTCTTGTGTTTTAGTCGCTTATGACTTTTCATTTTCATTAATAATTATTAATAAATGGGACCTAATTAAATTTAAAAGCTTTTGCACAGCAAAGGAAACTATAAACAAAAATACAGCCCACAGGATGGGAGAAAATATTTGCAAACAATGTGACTGACAAAGGATTAATCTTCAAAATATACAGACATCTCATGCAGCTCAATATCAAAGATATAAACAACCCAATCAAAAAATGGACAGAAGATCTAAATAGACATTTCCAAGAAAGACATATAGATAGCCAAAAGCACATGAGAAGATGCTCAAGGTCATTAGTTATTAGGGAAATCCAAATCAAAACCTCATCTAGTCAGAATGGCCATCAGAAAGTCTAGGCAATATAATGCTGGAGAAGGTAGGGAGAAAAATGAACCTACCTACACTATTAGTGGACATGTAAATTGGTACAGCCACTATGAAGAATAGTATGGAGGTTCCTTAAATACCTAAAAATGGAGCTACCATATGATCCTGTAATCCCACTCCTGGGCATGTATCTGGAGGAAACCGTAATTGGAAAGGATACACGCAACCCAGTGGAGATTGACAGAGGAATGGATAAAGATGTGGTGCAAATATACAGTGGAATATTACTCAGGTACAAAAAGGAAAATTTGCCATTTGCCAGCAACACAAATGGACCTAGAGATTAATATAGTAAGTGAAGTTAAGTCAGATGGAGAAAGACAAATATCATATGATATTGTTTATATGTGGAATCTAAAAAAAAATGATAGAAATGAATTTATTTACAAACTAGAAACAGACTCACAGACTTAGAAAGCAAACATGGTTAACAAAGAGGAAAGTTGTGTGTGGGAGAAAAGGATAAATTAGGAGGTTGTGATTAACATATATACACTACTATATATAAAAATAGATAATCTACGAAGACCTACTGTGTAGCACAAAGAACTCTACTCAATATTCTGTAATAACCTATATAGAAAAGGAATCTAAAAAAAATAGATAAATGTATAATTGAAGCACTTTGCTGTGCACTTGAAACTAACACAACATTGTAAATCAAAGTACTCCAAAATAAAATTTTAAAAAATAAATTAAGGACAAAAGGAAAAGAAAAAAAATTATTGAATATTCTCAGGGGCTATTGAGGACCCACTGTGAACATGGTACCATCTTACTAAGTGTTATTTTTAGAATTTTTCTCGGGGCTACAGAGAAATCTGGGACTACAAATCATGAGCCAGAGTTGCTTCATAGTGAAGGATGGAAACAGGGCTTCCCTGGTGGCTCAGATGGTAAAGAATCTGCCTGCAGTGCGGGAGACCTGGGTTCGATCCCTGGGTTGGGAAGATCCCCTGGAAGAGGGCATGGGAACCCACTCTAGTATTCTTGCCTGGAGAATCTCCATGGACAGAGGAGCCTGGTAGCTGCAGTCTGTGAGGTTGGAAAGAGTCAAACACGACTGAGCAACTACGCACAGCACACAGCACAAAGGATGGAAACAATATAGGAGAATAGTATTCCATAGGATTTGGAAGATAAAGAATGAAATATAACTTTAAAAAATGTAGATTGTACTTTTCCTTATGTGGTATTTGTCTGTTTATATTGTAAGTGACTTACTACTTTTTTCTTCCCTCCTCTGAACTTTCAGCTCCGAGAGGTCAGGAGAACATCATCTGTCTTGGTCACCATTGTACTCCCAGTTAGGAGGCAACTTAACTATAAATTGAATTAATGAATAGATGTGAAATAATATTTATATGGTGAAGTATGATAGCTATTTCCGAGGTTGTTTGTAGAACCACAGCTATTGAGTCTTTTGGATATATATTATGACATTGCTGAAACTAATGTTTTAAAGCTATGTAGATGAAACCAACATTTTCAGTTCATTTAATTAAACCATACCATTTTATATGTCCATACCATTTTATAAAGCAAGATAGTCAACCACCACATTCTGTTTCCACATTATGCACCCTAATTATAAGCTCAGAGTCAGATCTATACTGGGAGGTGGCAGACCAATAAATCAGTATTACAAATGATATGCCCCAAAGGAGTCTTTACCAGTTACTTAGCCAACTTACAAATGAATAGCTTAACACCACAAGTAGTTAGACTGGATCCAGAGTAAAGAATAAGCTTTCCTGGTGGCTCAGATGGTAAAGAATCCCCCTGCAATGCAGGAGACCTGGGTTTGTTCCCTGGATCAAGAAGATCTCCTTGAAGAAGGGAA
Organism: Cephalophus harveyi; assembly: GCA_006410635.1. Taxonomy (NCBI): domain Eukaryota; kingdom Metazoa; phylum Chordata; class Mammalia; order Artiodactyla; family Bovidae; genus Cephalophus; species Cephalophus harveyi. The sequence goes on along the minus strand of SJYT01019234.1, from coordinate 163,349 downwards.
TGGCTACCCACTCCAGTATTCTTGCCTGCAGAATCCCATGGACAGAGGAGCCTGGTGGGTTACAGTCCATGGGGTTGCAAAGAGCCGGACACAACTGAGGGGCTAACACTTTCACACTTTGAGAGTAAAGAATACCTATAAAATAGATGGCAAGTTTCTTGGTATTTGAGAGTTGTTACTTCTTTTATGTTGATTGTTGTCCTAAGTTATCATTGGTAATCTTTGAATAGGTGTTTCAAATTTCACTTTTTATAGTAAGCTAAATACTCTTTGCTGGGCAGATAGTGGCAGCAGAAGGGTGGCCTCCCCACTCCACTGGCTGTGTGGCACCTCTTTCTCTCCCGCGGGCTCCCTCTGGTCATTCCTCACAGCTGGTGCAGGCCCTGAGGAAGGCACTGGAGCCCGCGCTGAGTGACATCTCTGTGGACTGGTTTGTTCCGGATGCAGTGGAGGCCCTGCTGAAACCCAGGGAGATCCCCTGTCTCTTATACACATCTAGATGTGTATAAGAGACAGGGTTATAACTATGAAAAAATAGAAAAAAATTTACAAGCAGCAAGTTTTCTGAACCAATTAGAAAGTATTTCTTAAGCTTGTATATATTTTTAAGCTATTTATATTAAAGGATATTTACAATAATTAGTTTGATCTACTTGATGTTTTTTGTTATTTTACAAAATATGGTCTCTCATCTTTGAAAATGATTAAATGTAAAGAGTTGGTTTAAACTGGTATATTGATCATTGTTTCAGTATTATATTTTCTTACTCATTATGTTAATAGTTATTCTTTAATGTTCTTCCCAATTATGAAATTCTCTAATTCAGAATATGTTTGGATAATATACAAAATATTCCTATAATTTGCATTATATTACTATATGGCTCAGGCGGTAAAGCATCTACCTGCAATGCGGGAGACCTGTGTTCAATCCCTGGGTTGGGAAGATCTCCTGGAGAAGGAATGGCAATCCACTCCAGTATTCTTGCCTGGAAAATCCCATGGAGGGAGGAGTCTGGTAGGCTGCAGTCTGTGGGGTTGCAAAGAGTTGGTCACGACTGAGTGACTTCACTTTTCACTTTCACTTTCACTATACTGTAGCTGCTGCTGCTAAGTTGCTTCAGTCGTATCCGACTCTGTGCAACCCCATGGACAGCAGCCCACCAGGCTCCGCCGTCCCTGGGACTCTCCAGGCAAGAACACTGGAGTGGGTTGCCATTTCCTTCTCCAATGCATGAAAGTGAAAAGTGAAAGTGAAGTCGCTCAGTCATGTCCAACTGTTAGCAACCCCATGGACTGCAGCCCACCAGGCTCCTCCATCCATGGGTATTTGTAAGAGTACTGGAGTGGGGTGCTACTCGGTTACAAAAGAGATTTAGTCATATACTAATTTGTTCGTTTACTTACCATTCAGTCAGCTTGCCTAGCCATAGTGCTGAATTTGGGGATACAGAAGTAAGTAAGGTATAATCCTTTTTCTCAGATCAAAACCTAGTGAAGGAAAAAAAAATTAACTGATCATTGTGGTAGAGTTTGAAGAATACTAGTAACATTATGTGAATAAGGAAATGGCAGCCCACTCCAACACTCCAATACAGCAGCAGTAACATTATGAACCAAGGATGTGGACTCACAGGAATGACTTTCTGCTTGTTGACTATTGGAAAACTGTGAAGGTAACCTTTAAGCTGGGTCTTATGATTTAAGTAGATTTTTTAGGAAGGAAGGATGGAACAGCATTTTGGATAGATGTAGCAGGTGAAAAGGAGTAGACACGTAGGAGAATTTGGAATACTTAGAAAATGGAGAGAAGTTTAATGTATATGGATCATTGGTTAGGAAAATATGAATGGATAGATTAATGATAGCAGGTAATATTTTAGTGCTAGATATTTTAACAGCATTGTGAAATTATTTTTATTCTAAAAAAACTACCTTTTACTTTTCTTTAAACTGTTTTTAAATTTTATAATTCATTAATATATTGAAAATTTTTAAATACTCACTGCTTGGTAGATTATGTCAAGGATTTTTCTTTTTTAAACTTGTAATTTCAGTTGTGTTATGTCTGTTTCACCAGTTTCTGAAGGATTCTGTTATAAACTGTTGGTGTCTAATACAGTCCACAGCTTCAAATCTGTTGTAAGATAGATCTTATTTACTAGATTCTGCCAGAACTCGTATTAGTCAGGATGAAATGTCAGAAAGAACAACTATCACTCTAGTCTGTAAGAGAACAATTGTCAGCAAATTCAGGGAAAGGGAACAAACACCTAATTAGGTGAAGATATTCTGGAGAAGTTGACAGTTTAGGCTACCGGTTTTATTACTGTTGAGTATTGACAACCCTGGACAAAATTCTTTTAGATAAGTGGATTTTTCTCTTTTTAAAGGTTATAAAACTAACTTAGACATTATTTGATATATCCAGAAAGTATATCCTTTCATCTGATGGTTTTGGAAGTGACCAAAAAAAACCCAGATTTGTCTGTGAGTTAATGTTAACTTAAAAAAAATAACCTTATGAATTTCCATTATTATTATGATGTTTTGGCCAATGTAGTTTAAAAATCACTCTTAATGCTTATCATTTGTATTTAATGATATCATCTATGAAAGCTTATTTTAAATCACAAAATATTATGAGTAATTTGAAAATAAATGACTCCAAATTTATTAATTGCTGTGGAGATTACAGGGCTTCCCTGGTGGCTTAGCAGTCAAGAATCCTTCTGCCAATGCAGGAGACATGGGTTTGATCCCTGGGTTGGGAAGATCCCCTGGAGAAGGAAACAGCAAAGCACTCCTGGATTCTTGCCTGGGAAATGCCACGGACCGAACCTGGTAGGGTAAGCGCAGAGTCAGACACAACTTAGCAACTAAACGGCAGCAACAATAAATGGAAATTACAGCCTCATTGCAGAGAAACTGTTTCCAAATCACATGTGTAGTAAATATTTTTATAAAAGTATGGTCATAAATAGTCTCAGAAGATCCCTCTTGAATAGACTGTATTTACATTTCAATTTTATGTTGTTGGTTTGTTGCTTTAAAATTGAATATAATTAGAATAAATAACACTCTCAGAGCTTCATTTTACATTTTGAATCAAAGTTTACTAAATGAAACCTTTACCCCCAAAGCAGCATCTTGAGTAACCACGTGCAATTCACCAGGTTTAAATATTTGTGTGTGTTTGATTTTTCCTTTTGTAAAATTTATAAGTGTTGTATAAATACAGCTAGATACATAATAATCCTTTCTTGTGCAAATACCCCTCATCGCATAGAATTCTCAATAAGAGGAGTTTATGAATTAAAATTGACTTAAGTTTTTTCCTCTTCCTCTTGGAACTTGAGGATCTTGGCATTGCACATATATTACCAGATGGAGTGCCACACCACTCTCACTCTGTGTGTTACAGTTAAACTAAAATGAAGGTGTGGGAACACTGTTTAACGTTCACTAATAGCTATTAGGGAGATCCCTAACAGAGCTTTCCATTGGGAATAGAATAGTCAAAAAGGACCAGGCTTCTCATTTCCCTGTTGACATCAGGCTTTCATTAGCTGTGAATTCTAGCTAATTTGAGCTGGATCTCCTTAGCTAAACTAGGATTGAACATTTCAGTCTCTGGCTTTATAAATGATTTCCCCAATATCCAAGAATACCCTTAACAAACTGTATAGATAAAACTGGGGAAATTTTAGGAAATAGAACAGTAAATTATAGATATGGAGAAAGTGCAAAAAGTTAAGATTATTGACCATGCATTCAAAATTAAAAATATTAAGGTGCTGTGTAGCCAAATTATTAAAATATTAGAAATTTCTCTTGAATAACTATAATATCTTAAACTCTTTGTTATACTACTAGATTGCCTGAACTCCACTGGAAAAACCATAGCCTTGACTAGATGGACCTTAGTCGGCAAAGTAATGTCTCTGCTTTTGAATATGCTGTCTAGGTTGGTCATAACTTTTCTTCCAAGGAGTAAGCGTCTTTTAATTTCATGGCTGCAGTCACGATCTGCAGTGATTTTGGATCCCCCAAAAATAAAGTCTGACACTGTTTCCACTGTTTCCCCATCTATTTCCCATGAAGTGATGGGACCAGATGCCATGATTTTAGTTTTCTGAATATTGAGCTTTAAGCCAACTTTTTTACTCTCCTCTTTCACTTTCATCAAGAGGCTTTTTAGTTCCTCTTCACTTTCTGCCATAAGGGTGGTGTCATCTTCATATCTGAGGTTATTGTTTTGATAGCAGTTAATTAATATACCTTTCAGTGATAAAAGAGTAAGTGCTTAAAAGTAGTTACTGTATTGAGTTGAACTGAAGAAAGTTGGAGATATTTATTAACATAAATTATGCCTCAGATTATGATATGTGTGCTTTTTGAAGGTGGTTCTAACAGTTGGGTGTATTTTTTCATTGTCTTTTTGAAAACATTTCAGTTGTGGAGTCATGCTTATTCATTGAAGGGTTATTTTGAACTATGTAGCAGGAAAGATGTATTAAACTAGTGTGTTAGTAGACTTTTATGAAATAACACCTTTAGTGTTCATGTATGTCTGTGTCCTTATATTTTATTGTATGAAAGCTCTCTTTTGGTGCTTCAATTAATTTTGCCTACCTCAAAAGAAGCCATTCACTCTGATTCATCTTAACTTCTCCCTCTCCTTAAATGCTTGTAATTTTTCTCTGACTATTGATTTTAGGTTTCCTTAGCACTGATCTGATTATCGAGGTCTTTTGAGCAATAATAGACTGACAGGCAAAGCAGATGTAATTTTTTTTTCCTAGTTTAATAGGCCAGTGAGTTCTGATCTGTCTGCTAAGACAAGGTGAGATGGTATGAGAGAGACCTTTCTTAGGAGACTTCTGGGAAATGGTAGGTCCCTGTCAAAGAGACATAGTCTACCAGGCTGTGTTAGGACTGCCAGAGTAAGCAGGATTCACCATGTATAGGACCATATAGCATGTGGTGGGTGTGATCCCTCTCTTCTTGCTAAGGGAATCTTTCTTTCATCTTTATCAGGTGGTTGGGCCCCTGAATGCTTAGTTTTACTGCCAGGGTAAATTTCTATTCCAACCTTTGGGCCTGTGGCTCTCTTGCCCTGAACTGTCTCACTTTAGGTGTGCCATAATTTCTTCCAGATTTACTTTAGTTGTGTCAGTATGTTAAATGGAGGGAGAAGGGATCAAGGGTGTGTGTTTAGTCTACCAGCTTCCTTTTACTGTTCTTAGGATAAGTTTGATATTTTTGCTGTCTTTCTGATGTTTCCAGAGTTTCCAGGTTTTAAGGTTCTCTGTTTGATATAGTTTTCAAATACTGAGTAAGCTTTTGTTAATCATGTGATGTTATGAAAAATTTTATTTAGACTCTTGCTGAAGATCAACATTTAGTCATATTCATTGTGTGAGTCTTTCTAATATTTTTCATATTTAGTTGAAAGGTATAGTTGGAAATGAGGCTTCCCTGGTGGTTCACTGGTAAAGAATCTGCCTGGAGATGTGGATTCAATCCCTGGGTTGTGAAGATCCCCTGGAAAAGGAAATGGCAACCCACTCCAGTATTCTTGCCTGGGAAATCCCATGGACAGAGGAGCCTGGTGGGCTATAGTTGATGGGGTCACAGAGTCAGACATGACTTGGTGACTAAAGAACAACAACGTAGGTAGCAATATCCTTTAGAATTACATATTAGTTGTTCCTGTATCATTCTTATCAGAAGAATGTTGTGCATGCCTGTTATGATTATAACCAGTGTGTGCACTATTCACTGCTTTCTTAGGGCGGAATTCCTGGATCAGATGCATCCAAGGTGAAGTTTACCATGTCTTCTCTTCAAGCTGACTCTCCATAGTAACAGAAAATACCAGAGCAATTATTGCATACACATTAATGGTCTTCTAATCTCCAACCTTGCATGTAATTGCTGCTGTCAAATACAATTACTGTCTGCCCAGGTTTCTTTCCCTGGGGGTAATCAGATCATGCCTTGATATAGAGTTAGAAAATGTGAAGAGTTTCTGAAACTTTTTGATGGTCTTGCTTATATCTCCTTTGAAAATTTTAAGCTATAAAATTACATTACTTTTTTATATTTTTGAAGACTGACCTGAGTAAGTCTTGATGGTAATCAAGACAAAAGAATAATAAGATTTGAAGTTTCATTGATTATATTTCCAAACAATTAATTATGAATACATTTCCTTTATGCATTAGCACCATATTGGTCATAGTTCAGGAAATATTACCCTAAATTGGTGTTACCTTTATTGAGAGTATGTGTACCAGTTAAATCTCTACACAATCTAGAATTACTTTGATTTTTGTGATTGTAGTAATAGGTTAAAATTATAATCTAGTGGTTTAGATTGGAGATTTCCTATTATATAGTAACACCTCTGATTTCAGATCTGGGCATGAACTATTCTACATGGGTAAATTTTTCAGCTAACCAAATGTATTCTTTAAAATAGCTAACCTTTAAACATTTTTAGGTAAAACTCTTTCTGATATAATCATATTTCCTAGCCTCTTTAAACATAATATACTAAACATTTTATCATTTTCCTCACCTCCCAAGATTATCATTATATTTAATCATTGTGATAATTAATGTGATGAATTTAGAGGTTAATTAGGGTATAGAGTGTTTATGCCTTCACTTAGTATCTTGAAACTTTGTGCTCTCTTGGGTGCCTTTTTTTAAAAAAAATGACATACACCATAATTCATATATTATACAGTTCACCTATTTGAAGTGTTCAGTGGTTTTTAGCATATTTATGAAGTTGTAAAACCATTACCATGATCAATTTTAGAACATTTTCACCACCTCAGAAAGAAACTCTATACCTTTTAGCTACCAGTCTCAATTTTCCGATTTCCTTTATCTCTAAGCAACCAGTAATCTACTTTATGTCCCGAAAGATTTGCCTATTCTGACACTTCAAATAAATGGAATCATGTTATATGTGGTCTTTTGTGACTGGCTTTGTTCATTTAGTTTAGCATGGAAGACCAAAGATTCTTCCAAGTTGTAGCATGTATTAGCACTTCATTCCTTTTTATGGCCAAATAATACTCAATTGTATGGATATACCACATTTTGTTTATCTTTTCATTTGTTGATGGACATCTGGGTTGTTTCTGCTTTTTGGCTATTGTGAATAAGGCTGCTAAGAACATTTGTGTGCAAGTTTTTGTGTGGACATAGGCCTTCATTTCTCATGGGTATGAGGAATTGTCAGGCTTTGTTCCAAAGTGACCACAATGATTTTGTATTCCCATCAGCAGTTTATGAGGGTTCTGGTTTCCTCTAATCCTTGTCAACACTCATCATTTTCTGTCTTTTTGATTGCAGGCATCCTAATAAGTGTGAAGTTGTATCCCATTGTGGTTTTGATTTGCATTTCCCTGATGACTAATGATGTTGAGTGTCCTTTCATGTGCTTTTTGGCCATTTGTATACTTTTTTATTATCATATTTATCTTTCTTCTCTTATTTAAGGGCTGTAATCTTAGAAAGAATGCTAGTGGTTGTCTAGGCTAATTTGTTGTCTCCAAGTTATTCTAACACACAGTCTTTTAGATTCTTGGGCTTCCCTAATAGCTCAATTGGTAGAGAATCTGCCTGCAATGCAGGAGGTGAAGGTGATGTCGCTCAGTCGTGTCCGACTCTTTGCGACCCCGTGGACTGTAACCTACTAGGCTTCTCCATCCATGGGATTCTCCAGGCAAGAATACTGGAGTGGATTGCCATTTCCTTCTCCAATGCAGGAGACCCCGGTTCAATTCCTGGGTCAGGAAGACCCCCTGGAGAAGGGAAAGGCCACCCACTCCAGTATGCTTGGGCTTCCCTGTGGCTCAGCTGGTAAAGAATCTGCCTGTAGTGCAGGAGACCTGGGTTTGATCCCTAGGTTGGGAAGATCCCCTGGGGAAGGGAAAGGCTAACCACTCCAGTATTTTGGCCTGGAGAATTTCATGGACTATAGTCCATGGGGTCACAGAGAGTCAGACATGATTGAGTGACTTTCACTTTCAGAAGATTACTAGTGATGGAAATATACTATTTGTAAAGAAGTTGGTCCAATTTTTTTTAACAACTCTAATTATTAGAAGTTCCTTTCTGTATTGGGCCAAAATCTGTTTTGTTGTTGTTACTGTTATTGTTGTTTTCTAATCTGTTCTATTTTTGCTTTCTAGCCCTCCAAATCTTCATCTACATAAGAGTCCTTCATTATTTTAAGACAACTTTAAAGTCTCCTCTTTGTCAGGCTGCTGCTGCTGCTGCTAAGTCACTTCAGTCGTGTCCGACTCTGTGTGACCCCATAGACGGCAGCCCACGAGGCTCCCCGTCCCCGGGATTTTCTAGGCAAGAACACTGGAGTGGGTTTTGTCAGGCTAGATATTACTAATTTCTAACATTGTTCTTCACTCCCATCACCATCAAGTTGCACCACCATCCCAGTCATTCTTGTGTGAACAAGTTTATTTTCTAATAACTTCCTTTTCAGTCCTGCTTTAGAATTGAACAGACGGTTTCTATATGACTGTATTCTATATTAATTCTATAGAATAGAACTTTTCTCTTATTTGAATACTTGTCTTTTATGGATGTAACTTTAAATTATTTTAACATTTTTGGCAGCCACATTACAATGTAAATTTTGTAACTTTCAGGAAACTAAAATCCCAAATTTTTTTCCCACACATTCTGTTATGTAATATCAATTCTATACTAAGTTTATTACCTTATGTGTACTCATATTCCATTTATTTGATTTATCATATTATTCCAATATTAAGATACTCTTTTGAGTCATGAATGTGTCATCTAGGTTTGATGATCCTGTCATCAGGAAGTTTGATTAGCATTCTTTTTTGTACTTTGAGTCAACTATTGATGAAAGTGGTATATAATACAGATAGGGTCAGAGACTAACTTTGCTACTTTGGAGAGTATTGATCCATTAATACATGCCTTTTGGTTAAGATACTCAATAATAATGAAAATCATTATTAGCATAAATGCTGGAGAGGTTGTGGAGAAAAGGAAACTCTCCTGTACTATTGATGGGAATATAAATTGGTGCAGCTACTATGGAGAATAGTATGGAATTTCCTAAAAAAAATGAAAATAGAGTTACCATATGATCCAGCTATCCTGGTCCTAGGCAAATATCCAGAAAAAATGAAAACTCTTAATTTGAAAAGGTACATTTGATATTTTAATTTGAAAAGTTTTCATTACAGAACTATTTACAATAGTCAAGACATGGAAACAACCTAAATGTCCATTGACAGAGGAATCGATAAAGAAGATATGGTAAATATATACAATGGAATACTACTCATCCATGAAAAAGAATAAAGTAATGCCATTTGTGCATCATAATGGACCTAGTGATTATCATACCAAGTGAAGTAAATCAGACAGAGAAAGGAGATATTATATGATATCACTTATATGTGGAATCTAAAAAAATTAATACAAATGAATTTATTTACAAAATAGAAACAGACTCATAGACATAGAAAACAAGCCTTTGGTTGCCAAAGGGGAGAGAAGGGAAGGGTTAAATTTGGAGTATGAGATCATCAGATTATCAGATACACTACTGTGTATAAGATAGATAAACAACAAGGATTTACTGTGTACCACAGGAAACTATATTCAGTATCTTATAATAACATAAAATGGAGAATCTGAAAAAATACATATGTAGATAACTGAATCACTTTGCCATACACCTGAAACTAACACAGTGCTGTAAATTTTATTGTTTGTTTATTTAATTGAAGTAAGCTTAAGACAGGAAAAAAATTATTAGCTGTATCCTGAGCTCTTACTATGAGCCATGCACTGTGCTAAGTGCTTTAGATACATTATTCTATTTAGTCCTCACTGCACCCCTATAAAGAAGACACTATTATTATCTGTATTTTCTAGACAAGAAAACTGAAGCTTAGGGAAATTAATAATCCATCCTAAAGTTATACAGCTAGTAAGTGGTAAAGTAGGATTTGAATAGTCTGTCATTCTAAAATTTACACTTAGCTGAAATTCACTCTTATGTGAATATCTACCTTATTTGACTTCTTTTTAACCATTTATTCATGCATTCAACAAATAAGTGCCTTCTATGGTAGCTCAATTGGTAAAGAATCTGCCTGCAATGCAACAGACCTGGGTTCAATCCCTGGGTCAGGAAGATCCTCTGGAAAAGGAAGTGGCAACACACTCCAGTATTCTTGCCTGGGAAATCCCATGGACAGAGGAGCCCAACAGGCTACAGTCCATGGGGTTGCAAAAAGTCAAACAAAACTTAGCAACTAAACAACAACCTGACAGGCACTATTCTAAGTTCCTAGAATGTATCAGTGAGCAAAAATAGACAAAAACCTTTGCCCTTGTGGAGGTTAAATTCTACCACGGGGAGACAAGGATAGGAGTATAGGATGAAGAGGATATTGGGCTACAGTTTTAAATAGGGTAGTGAAAGTTTTGTGTATTGCGAAGGAGACATTTGGATTTTAAATGGGTAAATGAGTGAATTACTTTGTTTTTTTATTCTTTTCCATTATGGTTTATTATAGGATACTGAATATAGTTCTCTGCGCTATATAGTAGGATGTTGTTTGTCCATTCTCGGTATAGTTTGCATCTGCTAAATCCTAAAATCTCAATCCAGTCCTCCCCCACTCCCTCCTCTTGGCAACCACAAATTTGTTCTCTGTATCTGTGAGTCTGCTGTTAATGTATTTTTAAGAATTTTTTTCACCGATGTTAAATGAGAGCAATTATCTTGTATTTTCCTTGTTTGTAGCACTCTTGCCAGGCTTAAGTGTCAAAGTTATTATGGTTTTATAAAAAGAAATGGGAAGTGTTCTCTCTTTTTCTGTTTCCCCAAAAAGTTTGTGTAAGACTGACATTATTTCTTACTTAAATGATTGAAAGAATGTAATAGTGAAGCTATCTGGGCCTGAGGTTTTCTTAGCAGTAAGATTTTTGATTAAAGATTCAATTTCTTTAATAGATACGGAACTGTTCAGATGTTCTAGCTCTTTCTCACTTAGCTTTGGTAAACTGTATTCTTTTTCTGAGAAATTGGTCTATTTTTTCTGAATAATTTATTTGGCTAAAGTTGTTCATAAGATTTACATGTTAATTTTTTATTCTTAAGATATGTACTGATGTCCCTTTTTCATTCCTAACATTGGTCTTTGTCTTTTATCTTTTTTCATCATTCTTGCTAAAATTTTTCTAATCTTTTAAAAAACCCAGTTTGGGGCTTTATTAATTTTTCTCCATGAACATCTGTTTTCTATTACATTGGCTTTCCCCCTTATTTTTATATTTCTTTAGATTTTCTTTAAATTTAATTTTCATTCTTTTTGTAACTTCTTGAAATGGGAACTATATTACTATGTCCCTTGGGAATTAAAAAAAAAATCACTCAAGAAGAAACTTAATAAGGATAAATATCCAGAAATAGTCTTAACTTTTAGTGGATTTTCTGGCTTTACACTTGAGAAAAAAAGGAGGAATTTGTTCTTGTTTTATCAAGCAGCATGTTGATGAATGAAAAGAAAGGCTCACAATAAAAATTTCCTTGGCCTATATACCACTACTCTTCTTATTTAAGTAGAAGCTAAAAACAGGTAGACAGTTTATCTCAGTACTGCAATACATGGAGCATAGAAAAATAAAGAATTTCCTCAGAGAGTATATTTTAGATACCCTATAATAATCACAAAGTATCTTAAGTAACAGTCTCTGACCCAAAATATATTGCCGAATAACATCAAGGAGGAATGAATAGGATTTTTTTCTTCCAGTTATCTGAGTTGTTCATTCCTTTACAATTTATAAAGACCATATTCACTAAACTTGTCAGTCTCTGTACCTCTCCTTCCTGAAATCATCCATCTTATTAAGATGGTTGAATGGAGGCAAAATTAATGGAAAAGAGAATAGAATGGAAATACATTTAGTTTAGCCATACTAATTATTCATTTGTATATTTCCATTCATACTTTCTGTCAAAAATCATTCAGGGTTATTGGAATTCTTGGAAGATGGCAGCGCTTATAGCATGGTTTCTGAATTTTCCCTAATCCTTAGTAGAATAACTAGTATAGCATAACCAAAAGCTCTTGGGTAGCAAACAGGGACAGACTATCAACAGTTCCCTGAGAGCTCAGCTGGTCAAGAATCCACCTGCAATGCAGGAGACCCTGGTTTGATTCCTGGGTCAGGAAGATCCCCTGGAGAAGGGATAGGCTACCCACTCCAGTATTCTTGGGCTTCCCTTGTGACTCAGCTGGTAAAGAATCCACCTGCAATGCAGGAGACCTGGGTTTGATCCGTGGGTTGAGGAGATTCCCTGGGGAAGGGAAAGGCTACCCACTGCAGTATTCTGGCCTGGAGAATTTCTTGGACTATATAGTCCATGGGGTTGCAAAGAGTTGGACACGACTGAACGACTTTCACTTTCTTCTTCTATAAACAGCTCTAAGATTTATGTAGCACTGGCATCTCTGTAGGAGGAAGCAGACAGAAACACTAGTGAGTCTGTCTGACCTGGGAATGGCAGAAGCCTAAAATTGCCCCCAGGTGAAGAGTATAGGGGGTTCATGGTAAGGTTCTCTAGAGCTGGCTGGAGCCCTTGAGTTCCAGAATGAACCAGCCACAATTCTCTTTCCAGTACAAAACCTCACACTGAGAGAAATCTGCAGAAAATTTGATCCAAGTCAAGCAGGACAAGGAGAATGAAGACAAAAGGAAAGAGAAACCAGATGAGAGTGGAAGACGGGACCAGAACCAAGTGATCTTGAAGTATCCTAGGGCCAGACTTTTAATTAATTCATGAAAATAACAGAAAAGAGAGTTATATACCCAAAACTCTATCCTGATTCACAATCTATCTTAAAAATTCAAGAACATTAATTTCATGTAAAGATGAGTAACCGGAAGGATTATGGTTAAACCTATACAAAATTACTATAATTTAGAATTTTATTTTTATCTTATGATATCCAGAAGCTATATTAATGCTTAAAATAATAAAATCATGCGAGTAGTTTTATAGGTCTTGATAGGATTGCATTAATTTAGTATTAGTACCTGTTTCACTACAATTTTACCAATTTCGATAATTTCGTTATCCAAAGGGAATTAGCTTAAAATCTTTTGCTCATTGTTGTGTTAATGTGCATTTTTCTTAAATGATTATGAATGCTGAATTTTTTTTCAAGTACTGATATGGCATTCAGTTCAGTTGCTCTGTCGTGACCGACTCTTTGTGACCCCATGAATCGCAGCACGCCAGGCCTCCCTGTTCATCACCATCTCCCGGAGGTCACTCAGACTCACGTCCATCGAGTCCATGATGCCATCCAGCCATCTCATGCTCGGTCGTCCCCTTCTCCTCCTGCCCTCGATCCCTCCCAGCATCAGAGTCTTCTCCAATGAGTCAACTCTTCGCATGAGGTAGCCAAAATACTGGAGTTTCAGCTTTAGCATCATTCCTTCCAAAGAAATCCCAGGGTTGATCTCCTTCAGAATGGACTCGTTGGATCTCCT
>SJYT01019234.1:135736-147832 GCA_006410635.1 Cephalophus harveyi | reverse complement strand
TTAGGTGGTCTTGTATTCCCATCTCTTTCAGAATTTTCCACAGTTTATTGTGATCCACACAGTCAAAGGCTTTGGCATAGTCAATAAAGCAGAAATAGATGTTTTTCTGGAACTCTCTTGCTTTTTCCATGATCCAGTGGATGTTGGCAATTTGATCTCTGGTTCCTCTGCCTTTTCTAAAGCCAGCTTGAACATCAGGGAGTTCACGGTTCACGTATTGCTGAAGCCTGGCTTGGAGAATTTTGAGCATTACTTTACTAGCATGTGAGATGAGTGCAATTGACATTACTAATATTTATGTGTATGTATGTAAATAAACTCCTAAACACCTGTGTTATTTCAAATACTAATTGTTGTCTGTGCGTAACAGTGGTCTGTGCATCCATTGGATCTTAAATGTTTTTTAACATATGACATCGTATAAAGAAAGTTATAATTTCTCTATAGTATGATAAATGCCATATTCAGAATAATTTTCCAGAGAACATTTAAATTTAAATCTTGGCCACTGTTACATTTCTAGAAAGTTATAATATCTTGAAGGTAATTTTTTTCATCATTATAAGAACCATTATTTTCTGTAATTGCTAAGACAGGAAACATAGCCAATTATAGTACACCATCAATTTTAAAACCTATCCATAATTTTATATATATTTATAATTTTAAGAGAAAGATGTGTATAAGAGACAGAACTAACACAGTGCTGGTGGCAGACAACTAATAAATATTTGTTGAATGAATGAATGAGAAGTTTTATCTCTGTCTAATTAAATTACTCCATATGGAGAAACACCCAGGGAGCAGTGAGGGAGGAAGGGGTCTAGCCAATTAGATCAGCCAAATCAACCCTGGTGATTAATGCGGGGACAGATGCTAGAGCCAATTCTCTGTATGTGCAAAAACAGAGCCTATAATGACTCTTTTGGTCTCTTCTCAACTCAGTTAAAATACATGGAGAAGACTGGAGGGGAATAATAAAAAATGGTAGCAGTGTTTGAAATAGAGTAGTGGGATTATGAATGATCATCTTTGCTTTTTAATACCTTCTGTACTGTCTTAATATTCTGCAGAGACCATGTACTCTACCTTTCATTGGAAAAATCAATTTTAAATAAAGCCCTGTATTGAGGGCCTGGAATAGGAGCTGTTGGGAGCCTTCGTGAACAGGTTAAGAGGTGACCAGAAGGATAAAAGAGGAGACTGTGGGGGGCCAGAGCATGCCTCTGAGAAGTGCTGGTGAGAGGGGCAGTGGGACAAGGGAAAGAGATTCGAAGTTAAAAGAGAGTGTCTGATGATGGTTCTGGTCTCCTAAGCAGTGTCCCTACCCCTTCTCACCCTGCCTCAATCTGAACTTCATTCTGTTGCCACAGCAACCCCAGGATCCCCACCATCAAGCAAGCTCCACCCCCTGGGCACACAGATCCCCGGACCACAGTCTTGCTCACAGCACCCACCATGTTTCCCCACTCACTGCAGGAAGCTGCACAATTCATGCCAGTGTCAAATGAGTGGCCACTTCCAGTATCCCTTTTCTCTCTTCTAGACTCTGGCCCAGGCTTCCCAGGTGGCGGTAGCAGTAAAAACCCTGCCTGCCAATGCAGAAGATGCAAGAGACGCCGGTTTGATCCCTGGGCTGGAAAGATCCCCTGGAGTAGGAAATGGCAACCCCCTCCAGTATTCTTGCCTGGAGAATCTCATGAATAGAGGAACCTAGTGGGCTACAGACCATGGGGTCGCACAGAGTCAGACATGATACAGATTTTATATATATTTATAATTTTAAGAGAAGCTAAGATGAAAAAACCTAGGTTTATGGAGTTTATCTTTCTTGAGAAATTTTAAAGTATTATTGTTATAAAAAACAACCAGCAGTATTTTCATGGTGAAGTTTTTTTTAAGGTGCTCTTAATGACAGGTAATAGCTGAAGTGAGATTAATATTATTACTTTTGTATGTGAAAATGAATAACTTCGTGTTTCAGAGAAAAAATTACAGTGACTACCTTAAAAGGATTATTAGGAAAGTGTTCTTTTTAAGGGCTTAGAACTATCTTGTTTGTCTACTTGATTAAACTGTGTGTAGTATACATAATAAATCAGCCTCGATGTTAAAGAGTTACATGTTTATTTAAATTTTGAAGTTTCCTTTTGAACTGATAAAGTATTTAAGAATCTTTTAAATATACACTTGAGATAGAATGAAGTTTTAATTCAGAATATTTGGTAAGAGTTTCTAAAGTAGCTTAGAGAGGTAGTATAGTGTAATAGAAAGAGCATAGTCTTTGGATACCACAAGATCTTGGTTTGGAACTCAGTTCTGCTATGATGTCTTAGATTAAATGAGATACAGTAAAAATATCAGTTTTATAGAATTGTTTTGAAGTTGGAATTAGATAATATATAAAAGTGCGAAGCACATGGAAGATACTCCTTAAGTCCTAGTTTCCTTTTTTCTTTTTCTTCATGACAGTGTTACTAGTTGGTTGGTTTGGGGATTTGTTGTTTTACAAGGTGAATCAGAATTTTAAAGCTATTAGATAAAGATTCATGGTTCCATGCTGTTTGTCACCACATCAAAATATCTTATACCTGTGTTGCTGAGACATTTTCACTTTGGGGAAATGGCCATTTTGTGACTAATAATAATAATGATTATATCAGTTAACACTTATATAGTGTCTGCTTTGTGCTGGACACTGTTCTGTTTTACATATATATTTTAAACCTTGAAAACACCCAAATGAGATAGATACTATTACTTTTATTTTTGTAAATGAGGAAACTGAGGCAGAGAGATTAGTACTGAAATTCCTATAGCTGGACTTATAAACAAAATAAGCAAACTGATAGAAACCAAGAAAGGTAGCACATGAAATCAGGAAACCTTCTTCTTGTACAAATCAGCCTGATAATTTTTGGAATAGTTATTTTTCAGATAGCAAAGAAAGTTTCACAGGGTTTTAAATCTTCACCCAGCAACTGACTAAGGTAGAATCTGAATAAGTGATAAAGATTCGGCCTACAACTTATCCTTTCCCCTTTGAGTGAAGGAGCGTTTCAGTGTCTCAAATAATATAGTCTGAGGCAATAGAAGAATTGGCAAATTTTATCCTATTGGCTGCCAAATTGGAGTCTCTTTCTTTAACTGCTGATGCAACATAAAAATAACTTAATGGATTTTGAGTAGAGAGAAATGGAATAAACTTCTTAAGCCTCTATGAGAAGCATTTCATTGGAGTGGAAATTAAGAGGCTAAAGTAGCCAGAGTTTAGCCCATCTTATAGATGAAGTGGATGGAGAAGAAAACTAATGCTTCTTTGGCAGCTTTATTCTGAATTCAATCTGATAATGGCAGATTATTTTTAAAATATTATTTTTGCCTAAAATATAATTTTCCACCCCACCCTCCAAAAATTGTCACAAGCATTCTGCGTGCTTTGTGCAGCTGCATCAGAAAAAAGAATTAATCCCAGGAATAAACATATTTAGAATGCACTATAGTCAAATTTATAGAATCAGTTTTTTCCCCTAAATATTTTAATTAAAACTATATTGTGCTTTATGTACAAAGGTATTCATTATATCTTTGTTTATCAATGAAAAAGTGAAAATATCTAAATAGACAGTTGTCAGATAATGGTTAAGTAAATTATGGTACATTACTTCATGGAATATTATGCTGTTCTTTAATGTTTTCGGGACTTCTCCTCTTGAGCATGGTGGTGTAATAAGGACAAGATTTACCCTTTTGTCTAAAACAGGAAGAAAACAAGACACAATAGTCGAAATAATGATTTTCAGACATTGCACTGAAAGTAGTGTGAAACTTATGAGAGGAGAGAAAGTAAGGCTTACAATTTCCTCACCTTATTGTTTGGAAGCAATGTCATTGCAGGGAGGGGGGATCCAGAAGAGGTTGGCCGCCTTGCAAACTTGAGCAGGAATGAATATACAGGGCCAAATACTAGAGAAGATGTTATCACATGGAAAGGGAGAGATCCAGAGATCTACAGAGGGGTCACTCTGGCTGAATACTAATCTGTGTATATGTGAGAGGAAACTAACAGGCTGGAGAGTGAAGTACAAGAAAGCAGCAAGCTGAACAACTCCTGGAGTTGGCATATAACTGAGACTATTCTGTTTCTTATTGGTCAAAATAGAAAATGTAATATATGGGGCATATGACAGAGGTCTCCGAAGGATTTCATTTCAGTGCTGGGGCTAAATTAAGCTCTAGATTAAAGGCTGTTCTTCCTTGCCTTAACGAAGCTTAAAAATGAGCCTTGAAAGGATCAAATTGATTCCATGTAACTGAATTAATGCCCACACAAAGTCTAACAGAATTTAAAGGAACACGACAGAATCTAGCAAATGAGTGCAGAATTTACAATACCTATCTTACAGTAAAAGTCTTTCAAGCATGCAAAAGTAGAAGGAAAATATCCATAAGCAGGAGAAAAGCCTGTCAGTGAAAGCAGACACAGAAAAGATAGAGATGAAAAACAGCAGTTATAAATATATTCTATATATTCAAGAAAATAGAGGAAACATGAACACAATGGAGAGAGATATGGAAGATACAAAAAGACCCAAATGAATCTTCTAGAGATGAGGATTAATATTTGAATGAAAAATACATTGGAAAGACTTAATAGCCAATTAGACATTGCATAAGAACAGATCAGTGAACATGAAGATGCAGGAAATGAAACATAAAAATGAAGCACAGAGTATAAAAGACTGAACAAATATAAATATAATTGGAATTCCATAAAGAGAAAGCATGAGAAAGAGAAGACAGAAAAAAATATGTAATAAGTAATGGTTGAAAATTTTAAACATTTGATGAAATCATAAACCAGAGCTTTTTAGCCTTACTGACATTTGGGGCCAAGGAATTCTTTGCTATGGAGGGCTCAGCAATTCTGCTCCTATATATGAACCCAAAAGAATTGAAAACGGATACTGAAATAGTTGTACACAAATGTTCATAGCACCATAATAGCCAAAAGGTACAAGTAATCAAGTGTCCATCAACTGATAAATGGATATAGAATATATACATATACATTAGAGTCAGCCATAGAAAGGGATAAAATATCAATATTACATATTACATGCTCTAATGTAGATGATATTACATATCAATATTACATGCTCTAATGTAGATGAGCATCAAAAACATTATGCTGAATTAAAGAAGCCAGACACAAAAGATCACATATAGTGTGATTCCATTTACTTGAAGTATCCAGAATGGGTCAATGAAGCTGATTGGTGGTTGCCAGGGTTCGGAGGAAGATGAATGAAAGTGATTGCTTAATAGACTCAACCGGAAATGTTTTGAAACTAAATAGAGGTGGTGTTGTACAACATGGTGAATGTATTATACTAAATGCCACTAAATTGTATATATTTTAAAGATTGCATTTATTTTGGCCACACTGGGTCCTTGTTGTTTTGTGTGGGCTTTCTCCTACTCTTAGTTGCGGTGCATGGGCTTCACGTTGTGGTGGCTTCTCATTGCTCTCTAGTTGCAGAGCACAGGCTCTAGGCGTGTGGGCTTCAGCAGTTGAGGCACACAGGATCAGTAGTTGTGATGCTCCGGTTTAGCTCTCCTGTGGCACGTGGAATCTTCCTGGACCAGGTGGATTCTTATCCACTGTACCACCAGGGAAGTCCTCAATTGTATATTTTTAAATGACTTATTTTATGTTACGTGAATCTCCAATACAAAAAAGAAGAAAAAATAAAGACTTTTGAGACAAATAAAAGCAGAGATAATTCATTGCTGATTGACATGCACTACAATAAAGGAACTTCTTCAGGCAAAAGGAAAAACATATCAGATAGAAACTTTTTTTCATTCTAAAATTTCTTCAGAAGATAATTGAACTTATAGTTTCAGCCCTGACATTTGAAGAGCTTGAAAATCATCTCTCCCATCTTCAGCAACAACAAAAATATGACCAAACTGCAAATCATGGACTTTCTTAGATTTATCTGAGATTTGAGCTCACATGGCAAAGTTCCACTCCCCAGATGTTGACAGGTGGATACATAGAATCACACGAGACCTACTTGTTAGGTCTACTTGTTAGACCTACTTGTTAGCTGTTTGAACCATAAATTGGGATGAACCCTTAAATGGTAATTGATGAATTGTTGCAGGCTGAGTGTGGACTAGCTCAAAAGCTAAAAACTTCCAGGGCCTCAGGCTTAGGAGGTGCTAGCCCGCCCCCCTCCAGTTTTCATGGGTTTTTGACCCTCAGGGCCCACCACATTTTATGGTGAAGACTGGAGAAAAATCTTGTGTTTTCACACAGAGGAGAATATAGTTAACACTGTTGACCTTTATACATAAAAATGGTTAAAAGTGTAACTTATTTTTATGTTTTACAAAAACTAGAATTGTTGTTTTAAGAAATGGGCTATCAAACCATGAAAAGACATGAAAGAACTTAAAATGCATATTGCCGGTGAAAGAAAAGATTACATACTATATGATTGCAACTGTATGATGTTCTAGAAAAGGTAAAACTATGAGGACAGTAAAAAGATCAGTAACTGCCAAGGCTTCAGAGGGAGAGAGGGATGAATAACTGGAGCATAGGAATTTTATGGCAATGAAACTATTCTGAATGATATTGTAATGTAGATGCATGTCATTATACATTTGACAAACCCATATACAACAAAGAGTGAGCTCTAATGTAAACTGTGGATTTTAAGTAATGAAGTAAAAGTCGTTCAGTTGTGTCCGACTCTTTGTGACCCCATGGACTTTATAGTCCATGGAATTCTCCAGGCCAGAATACTGCAGTGGGTTGTCATTTCCTCCTCCAGGGGATCTTCCCAACCGAGGAATCAAACCCAGGTCTCCTACACTGCAGGCAAATTCTTTACCAGCTGAGCACAAGGGGAAGCCCCTTATTATTTTGACTTTTTATTTAACTTATTTTTTTAACTGATAACAATGTATTAAAATTGACCCATTTTTCATAACAAATGTACTCCACTAATGTAAGATGTTAATAATAGGGGAAAATTGGGGAGAGAGGTATATGGGAACTCTCTGTACCTGCTGCTTATTTTTCTGTAACTATGTAAAAAAGAAATATACTGATCCTTTTCCAGTACCATATAATCCCTAATTACTAGTATGTATTTTCACAGCAAATATTTGCCAAGCAAACCACGGGTATCTATTCTAATTTGCCTGCATTAAGAGTTTCAGTGAATGACATAGATGAAAACTGTGATTGTATTGTGAACAGCTGTGTGTTTTTGCTTCTAGTCTTGCCCCCTAAAATTCATTAATTACCTCTAGCAAAGGACATGAACACCTAAGTTCTCTAACATTTTAAGCATACCTTCACCACAGGGGCTTTGCAATAGCTGTTCCCTAGTCCTAGAACAGTTTCCCCTTAGATAACTGCAGGACCCACTTGTTTACTTCCTTTATGTCTTTATTGAAATGACCTTCTCAGTGAGGCCTTCCCAGACCATCTTATTTAAAATTCTATATATCTTCCCCACACTAATTTTTTTTTCTATAGCACTCATCACTTTTTAATATTAGAAAACTTTAAAATTTTCTGTCTCACTCAGACATGACATGATTTTGGTGTGTTTATTTTGTACCCTGCAACTTTTCTAGATTCATTTATTACATCTAACAAGTTTTTTTTGCAGGAGGGGGTATATGTTTAAGGTATTCTATATGTAAGATCATGAAAGAGATGGGAATACCAGACCACCTGACCTGCCTCTTGAGAAATCTGTATGCTGGTCAGGAAGCAACCGTTATAACTGGACATGGAACAACAGACTGGTTCCAAATAGGAAAAGGAGTACGTCAAGGCTGTATATTGTCACCCTGCTTATTTAATTTCTATGCAGAGTACATCATGAGAAATGCTGGTCTGGAAGAAGCACAAGCTGAAATCAAGATTGCCAGGAGAAATATCAATAACCTCAGATATGCAGATGACACACCCTTATGGCAGAAAGTGAAGAAGAACTATAAGAGCCTCTTGATGAAAATGAAAGAGGAGAGTGAAAAAGTTGGCTTAAAGCTCAACATTCAGAAAACGAAGATCATGGCATCTGGTCTCATCACTTCATGGGAAATAGATGGGGAAACAGTGGAAACAGTGGCTAACTATTTTTCTGGGCTCCAAAATCACTGCAGATGGTGACTGCAGCCATGAAGTTAAAAGACACTTACTCCTTGGAAGGAAAGTTATGACCAACCTAGACAGCATATTAAAAAGCAGAGACATTCCTTTGTCAACAAAGGTCCATCTAGTCAAGGCTATGGTTTTTCCTGTGGTCATGTATGGATGTGAGAGTTGGACTATAAAGAAAGCTGAGTGCTGAAGAATTGATGCTTCTGACCTGTGGTGTTGGAGAAGACTCTTGAGAGTCCCTTGGACTGCAAGGAGATCCAACCAGTCCATCCTAAAGGAGATCAGTCCTGGGTGTTCATTGGAAGGTCTGATGTTGAATCTGAAACTCCAGTACTTTGGCCATCTGATGCGAAGAGCTGACTCATTTGAAAAGACCCTGATGCTGGGAAAGATTGAGGGCAGGAGGAGAAGGGGACGACTGTCAGGGTCCAGCCCTGGTGGATCCAGGGAATTTGAAGCGGGGACGGAGTCGGTGAGGAAAAACTTATTTATTAGAAATATAAAGAAAGATTAGGAAAGAATAGTGTAGTAGGAAAATTAGTGGAGAAAAGAGTCTGATATTCCTTGGTTTACACGGAAAGCTAATAAAGTCTCAAGACAAGAAACTTGTACCGTCTACGTTAGGCCACAGGCGCCCGCTTAAATATCGGAGGGTGCCCTGCCTTGGGCTCCCTCTTGCGTGGGTCTTAGAAGCCCGGGCAAATAAGTAGACACAGAGAGTCTCCGCGTTCCAAGGGATCAGCCTGAAAAAGAGAGGGAGGGAGAGAGAGAGAGAGAGTCGACATGGGGGAGGCCAAGCTTGTGCAAAAGCCCCATAACTTTATTTTTAAAAGGTGTTTATATACCCTAAGTTTTACATAATGGAAGATACAGAGTCATGCAGGGGCAGCAGTCCTGACCCTTTCTGTATATCTTTTTGTATACAAAAGGTCTCAAGTGATTTACATTATCTTCTGGCCAAGAGGCCTGTTAACACTTTATGGCTCTCTTCCTTAATGAATGTTAATCTCATTTCCCCTGAAGTGTTTTTCTTTAATCTGCATCACCCTCAAAGCACTAAAGTTACATCCCTATAGAACAAAGGTGCAGTGGGTTATAACAAAGAAGGTACTTAACTCAAAGATCTATGTTGCTACTTGTTTTTTCTATATACCAACTGTATCAACAAATAAAAGATATGAAAATTTGGCAGCAAGTATTGGGTCAACAAATGAAACCCTTAATCAGTCCTATTCTAATGATTTTGACTCCTTGGAAGCCCCTACATTCCTAGGATGTTTTAAGCTTCCTGTGCCTCTTGCGGTCAGTTGGTCGGGAGGCCGCAAACAATCACATGCACAGCTGTAAAAGTCCTGTAGGCAGGCTAGAAAGCCATCAGAGGGGTTTTTGGCTTGAAACACTCTTATTATGCCCAGGAGACTTATTATCTAAAAGCTCTAAATTAACTTTTTCCAGAAAAAGGTGGTGAGGGGACAGCCGCCTGTTAATGTCAGAAAAGTAGGCGAAAAGCACAATGAAGTAAGACAAGCAGACTCTGGTTTTGGGGATAGATGCTCGAGAAAATCCAACAAGGCTCCCTTAAGGCTGGACTTGCCTTTGCCTGTCGGACCCCTTAACCTCATGATCTTTGCCACAGGCGGGACTCCTCCTGCTGGCTTCCTGCAGCCACAGAAAGATTTTAAACAGGGAAGTGATGTGTCGCATTTGTATTTCAAGAAAAATGCTTTTTCTCAACATTTTTGGAATAGGCAGAAGATCAATTAGATAACTGTTGCAGTGGTCTCTATGGGAAATGATAATAAAAATGCAAAAGATGAAGATAAATTATAGAAATAAAAAGCCCATGTGAGTTTTTAAAATTGTGGATAGGAAGGGGACAAAAGAGGGAAGAACAAGAGTGAGAGCAAGCTATTTAAAAAGGATGGTAAGAGATAACTATACACTATAGAAGGCCCAGTAAAGAGGGTGTTCAAGAGAGCTATGGTTAATAATACCAAATATTGCAGAGGAGGAGAAAAAGGACTGTGCAGAGACCATCAGCTTTAAGTGAAGATTTAGGTCATCAGTGACTTTTTAGTGTTTCTTTTCAGTGGTATTAAGGAGAAAAGCCAGAGTTTAAGGTGATAAGATTGAAATCAATAATGAGAAAATTGAGATGATATATAAAGAGGTTTCTGAAAACTTAAAAAGTTGTGTACTTATTTGATAATTCATAGAGCAGACAGCACCCATTCCTTTCTGCCATTGTGGCTATTTGGCTCTCAGTTGTGGCTTAAGGCTTGCTTGTTTTCACTTGTAAATTTCAGTTTTTGAGTTTGCCATATCAAAATGGATGGTTTCAAATTATTCACTAATAAAGCTGATGACGTTAGATACTGTATAAGGTTGAGTTATTCTTCAACACTAATCTATAAATTTTAGTGTATAATAGAAGAGTATTTCTATATTTGATAAGGTTTACTTTGTCTTCATTTTCCACAGAAAATGAAGATTTTCTTTCATAGATTTTTTTTCATAAATAATAGAAAATGCATTTATTGGGTTAGCCAGAGAGTTTGTTTGTCACCCAGACAAACTTTCTGGCTGACCCAGTAGTTCTTAGTCTTGTCATTCCTTTATCCCCAGCCAAATGTGAAAAAATAAGAAATTCTAGAATCATAAAGTAGAAACTTTGATTGTTTTATTGCATGGGAAGTTTTTTCATATTATTAAGCATTGAATCAGAGAGGATAAATGGAAAGCTGAAACTGTTTCTGTGGTTTTACTAAAACAAGCTAAAGTTCATGTGTTTTTCCTATCAGTAAAAGTGTTAAAAATGATTGAATTAAGATGTACTTACATATTCCTGTTCAGGATGATTTGGTATAGAATAAGAGATGAGATGTAATGTCTTTCTCTAAATTAACTTTTTCCAGAAAAAGGTGGTGAGGGGACAGCCGCCTGTTAATGTCAGAAAAGTAGGCGAAAAGCACAATGAAGTAAGACAAGCAGACTCTGGTTTTGGGGATAGATGCTCGAGAAAATCCAACAAGGCTCCCTTAAGGCTGGACTTGCCTTTGCCTGTCGGACCCCTTAACCTCATGACCTTTGCCACGCGCGGGACTCCTCGTGCTGGCTCCCAGCCGACGACAAAGGATGAGATGGCTGGATGCATCACCAACTCAATGGACATGGGTTTGAGTGAACTCCGGGAATTGGTGATGCACAGGGAGGCCTGGCATGCTGCGGTTCATGGGGTCACAAAGAGTTGGACACAACTGAGTGACTGAACTCAACTGAATTGAACAGTGTCTTTTACAGAACAGACATGTTAAATTACACTCTATACTTAATTCTGTCTCTTTTTCCTTTGGTATCCAATTTTCTCATTTCCAATTTTGTTATTCATTTAGCAAGCATCTAAGTATGTTTCAACTTCATTCTTCTAATGGAGTGTGTATTTAGAATGTAATTTGATTAAGTAAATTCTCCCTTTATATTATACTGTTTTAGTATAAGGGAAAGCATTCTCTCTCTATCCTGAAAATTCTGTGCAGCATTTATTCTCCAAAAATGATTCTCAGAGAAGAGAGGGAACTGGAATTTGCTTTGTGCTTCTTTTTTTTTTTTGCCAGCATCAGGCTATTGTACTTTATATACTTTATTATTTAATCAGGATGGCAGTTGTTGTTTATGATACTATACGTTTGTTTCTGTCCTAATAACTGACACTTTCTCAACAATTTTCACCATTTCTTAAAACTTAGTTCCCCTAATGATGTTAAGAACTGACAGAATACACTGCCTCCAGGATCTTTTTCTCAGTGCTGGATTCACAGACCAAAAGAAACAAACACATAAAAAAGTAACAGCAATAAAGCAAAACCCCTTCTTTAAAGTAGTGGGGGCGGGGGGGGGGGGAA
>SJYT01019234.1:124643-135601 GCA_006410635.1 Cephalophus harveyi | reverse complement strand
TGTGTATAAGAGACAGGTATAGGGTAGTCTATATTTTTCAGAGGCAAAACTATTTTTATAGTCAAATTAAATAATAAAAGTATTTCATTTTAACTCTAAGATGATACTTTTGTTCAGAGTTTCAATTTTTGTTAGGTGTCCTACCTAAAAACTATAAATATTGCAAGAGATGTGGGCTTTTGAACAGGTTGTAGTTTGAAATTTCAGACAATAATATTACAACATCCAAGTTCACTGCTTCTACATACATGTTTTCAGTTCAGTTCAGTTGCTCAGTCGTGTCCGACTCTTTGCGACCCCATGAACCACAGCATGCCAGGCCTCCCTGTCCATCACCAACTCCTGGAGTTCACCCAAACCCGTGTCCATTGAGTCAGTGATACCATCCAACCATCTCATCCTCTGTCGTCCCCTTCTCCTCCTGCCTCAATCTTTCCCAGCATCTGGGTCTTTTCCAGTGAGCCAGCTCTTCGCATGAGGTGGCCAAAGTATTGGAGTTTCAGCTTTAGCATCAGTCCTTCCAATGAACACCCAGGACTGATCTCCTTTAGGATGGACTGGTTGGATCTCCTTGCAGTCCAAGGGACTCTCAAGAATCTTCTCTAACACCACAGTTCAGAGCATCAATTCTTCTGCGTTCAGCTTTCTTTATACATGTTTTGGAAGAATCTTATTTTCAAGTTTATCTTAACTTTCTGCTTCTTGAGAACACAGAGGAACAGAGCCTACTAAAACTTGATTTTGGAAAGTGTTTCCATATGTTTACTTTTCTTTTTTTAGATATCAATCTCTTTTCCACTCTCCCTTCTAGCCACCTAAAAATATTTTCTTTATTTTTTATGGTTAAATTTTAACTTTTATTCCAGCTTAGTTTCTTATTTGGGAACTTTCATTTTGTTAATTTAAATATGATTTTCCTGATCACATTCAGGTTTGGTATTTATATTTCATATTTGTTTTCATTTTTCCATACTGGATGCCTGTGTTTTTTTATAGTGGAAATAGCTAATGTAATCAGCTAGGGGAATGGCTTTTAGGTGGCTCCAGAAGGCAGTAGTGGAATAACCTTAGCTTGCTAGAGGGTATTTGTTCTGCTGATGTGATGACCTAAGCATCCTCTTGCCTTTGTGATGCTCTCCTAAAATTGTCACTTAGGGACTTGGAGAAATGGTGAATCATCAAATACTTAGTGTTCCTTAGCAGAGTATTATTTTGTAACTGCTGTAAATGTACACTGCTTTAATTCACGTGTCTTTTTTCTACCTCTCTCCCCTTCTCCTGCCTACAGTCACCAGAGAAGAAAGGAAAAGAAGCAAATACGGGTTTTGGTGGACCAGTTGTTAGTTCTCTGTATCACGAAGAAATCATCAGGTAGATTCTCTTCTTGTCTTTAATAATAGGAATCTGTACATATATGTGTGTGTGCACATATATGTATATGTGCATATATGTGTGTGTGTGTTCATTTAATCCTTAAAACTCTGATTTGAAGAACTTTTTCTTAACATGAAACTGATTTGGTGGTATCTCTAGAAGGATAATAAATGGCAGGAAATGAATTTTTATGCGTATAATTTTAAAAATCTGTGCCTGAATCGGTGTCAAATAATAACCTTTCTCCCATAAGTAGTTCATAGGGCAAGGTTTTGTGTCTCAAATCTAAAGCTATGGATTTTGGTTGTTGTTCGTATTAGTTTTCCTCAAAATATCATTATTTCTTTAGAATACTTTAATTTTTGTGGTTTATTTACTCTAGTTTTAAGTTAAAAATCATTTTGGAGTGTAAAATGGTACACTATGGAGAACAGTAGGAAGGTTCCTCAGAAAATCAAACAAAGAATTACCATATGATCCAGCAATTATTTCTGATTCTGTAGCCACAAGGATTGAAAACTGAATTTTAGAGGTATATTTGCATACCCATATTCATAACAGCACTGTTTACAATAGCAAAAGGTAGAAGGCACCTAATTGTCCGTTGATGATGAATGGATACACAAAATGTGGTATTACATATAATGGAATATTATTCAGCCTTAAAAAGGAAGGAAAATCTGACACATGCTAGAACATGGATGAACCTTGAGGTCACTGTGCTAAGTGAAATAAGCCAGCCACGAAAGAATAAATACTGTATGATTCCACTATATGAGGTATCAAGAGTGGTCAGATTCATAGAATCATGGTTGTCAGGAGCTGGAGGGTGTCAAAAACGTGGAGTTGTTTAATGGGTGTAGAGTTTTAGTTTTACAAGATAAAAAACTTCTGGACACTGGTTGCAGGACCATGTGAATGCACTTAACACTACTAAGCTGTACACTTAGAGACGGTAAAGATGATAAATTTATGCTATGTATTTTTAACCAAAATTTAAACATTTTTAAAGGTTGTTTTGTATTATTTAACAAAGGTTTTGAATTTTATGTGTTCTGTGTGAAATTTCTTGGACAATCATTTTCTTTAAACACTGTGTAAATCAGGAAAAGGATTTGGTCCTGCTTTAAAGCAGGTGACATATTCTTCTAAGATTGTTGCTTTACAAGCAAAAACACGAAATTGGAACTTCTGATGCTCTTACCTTTTCTGCATTATCTGAACTTTACTTTTCTTACTTATTAACATGAAATAAATGAGCTGTAATTTTCATGTGGAAATTGAGTTTGCCTAAATTGAGGGGAAATATCTAAATCTTCAGAGAATGAAGAGGAAATTGTACCAAAATTTTNAAATTGGAACTTCTGATGCTCTTACCTTTTCTGCATTATCTGAACTTTACTTTTCTTGCTTATTAACATGAAATAAATGAGCTGTAATTTTCATGTGGAAATTGAGTTTGCCTAAATTGAGGGGAAATATCTAAATCTTCAGAGAATGAAGAGGAAATTGTACCAAAATTTTTTAAAAATATAAATTTATTTTAATTGGAGGTTAATTACTTTACAATATTGTATTGGTTTTGCCATACATCAACATGAATCCACCACAGGTATACACGTGTTCCCCATCCTGAACGCCCCTCCCTCCCCATACCATCCCTCTGGGTCATCCCAGTGCACCAGCCCCAAGCATCCAGTATCATGCAACCTGGACTGGTGATTCGTTTCATATATGATATTATACATGTTTCAATGCCATTCTCCCAAATCATCCCACCCTCTCCCTCTCCCACAGAGTCCAAAAGACTATTATCTGTGTCTCTTTTGCTGTCTCGCATACAGGGTTATCATTAACCATCTTTCTAAATGCTTCACTCTTTGAAAAGAGTTGTTGACATTATTCATCACATAAAGAAGTAACCATAAGAATTCCCAGGTAGCATTCTAGAAGGAAAGCTATTGATACCCCTATGAATCAAAAACTTTAAATGCTCATAGTTCTGGTTAATGACCAGATTCAAAACTAGGGGTCCTGTCTTGAATGTATTTGCATAGCAAGCACATTGTTTTTACTTAGACTAAATGTTTGTTTGGGATGAGATAGTGGAAGCCTGATGGAGATTTGATATCCCTGATGGGGATAAAGATAACCTTTTAATAATGCTGCTGACCTGGAGTACATTTGCCACCATGATTCCTTTGAGGTACCATGAGGACACTGAGAAGCCCCTCCAATTTTGAAGAAGCACAGTTGAAGAAAACATTTTCCGAGTTTAACTCCTTCTTTTCCTTAACCCTTATAGATTCAGAACATATTTTGGGGGTTCTTAATTTGTATTTTCTGTACTTAGAGCTTCTAAAAAAATGGCATATTAGAACCTTAATCCTACTAATCAAAGTTTATTAAATGTTCAAATTAAGTCGGTAAATCCTGAAGAGCCATTTTTCTAGGAGGGATGGTTAGTCATTGTTTCTCTGTGTGAGCATAGTCTTTTGTTCACCCCTTTATTGTAGCATTTATGACATTATGCCGCATTGGATTATACTTTAACAAAATTTATCCTTTCTGCTGGACTTTTAGTCTTCGGAGAGTATGTATAGTCTTTTATCCATCTGGGTATTCTCAGTAACTGGGGAAGTTCCAAGAACTTAGTAGGTACAGAGTAGAAGTGTCCAGAGCTTGGGAAGCATCCACAGCTACTCCCCCCACAGAGCTGAGAGTTTGGTGACTGTACTCGCACCCATCATAAAGCACCGAGCTGCTGGTTTGGTTTCCTGTGACATGCCCATCCTCACCTCTTCTTCTAAAGAAATGTACAGGCCACTTTCCTAGTTAGATAATAAAATGGATATCATTTCTAAACTTTTTTTTTAATCACTATATTTAACTTTCTAATAATATCAATCACTTATCTATAAATAGTGATTTTTATTTTGTATACTGATTTCCTTAAGGGCTCCCAGACTCTAGTATTTTTCAAAATGACACATTGAATACAGTTTCTTTCATAATATCTAGTGACGTGACTGATCACAGTAGCTCTGCAGAACAGAAAGCAAATCGAATGTACTCCAATTGATGTGAGAGCAGATATATGGGTAATTAGAATATTCCTAAGATAGAGTTAAACTGAACTGGAAAAGTTAACCTACCTGCTTATCCTCTACCTAATTCCTACAGAAGTGACTCTTAGATTTAAGTCAGTATTTAGAATTTTGATCATGAGAAGCAATGATAAAATAATGTAGCTTTATTTTCAAAAAGTAGAAATTTTAATTCAGCTTAGCACACATCTATTATGTGAGTCTAAATGAGACAAAACATTGTGGGTATTTGTGCTGCTTAGCTTCTTCATTTTTGAATAGTTTGTTTTTGGTATTTTTGGCATCTACATGTGAGTATGTTTAATAAACCTTATTGATTAATTGAGTGAAATATGAGCCTCTGTTATTGGCAAAACTTTTAGTCTGGCCCTATTTCATTGTTATCTAAGTATTAGTCTTTTTATGATGGGATTTAAATCTTTGTATTCTGGAGCATATTGTTAAGATACGAAACAGGAATATGAGTGTGAGAGAGCCATTGAAAGCCTTCCTTTTAATTATAAACAGTAATTTTGTTACTACTACAGCAGATCAGAAATCACAGAAACTAGTCATATTCTGATTTTAGAGAATTTATCCTGTAATGTAACAGAATTCCAGTATAACGAAGTAGATTATGATAAAAACTACTGTATACTAAAATGTTGGGTTACTCCATTAAAGGACTAGAGTAGTCTGTATTGCTTCTTCAGTATAAGAATGCAGTTGCTTTCTTTGATTTCTTTCATCAGTGTTTTATAGTTTTCTATATGTAGGTCTTTTGTTTCTTTAGGTAGACTTATTCCTAAGTGTTTTATTCTTTTCGTCACAGTGGTGAATGGAATTGCTTCCTTGATTTTCTTCCTGTTTTCTCATTGTTAGTGTATAGGAATGCAAGGGATTTCTGTGTATTACTTTTATATCCTGTAACTTTACTATATTCATTGATTAGCTCTAGTAATTTTCTGGTAGTGTCTTCAGGATTTTCTATGTAGAGGATCAAGTCATCTGCAAACAGTGAAGGTTTTACTTCTTTTCCAATCTGGATTCCTTTTCTTTCTTTTTCTTCTCTGATTGCTGTGGCTAAAACTTCCAAAACTATGTTGAATAGTAGTGGTGAGAGTGGGCATCCTCGTCTTGTTCCTGACTTTAGGGGATATGCTTTCATTTTTTTGCCATTGAGGATAATGTTTGCTGTGGGTTTATCATATATGGCTTTTATTATATTGAGGTATGTTCCTTCTATGCCTGCTTTCTGGAGGGTTTTTATCATAAATGGATGTTGAATTTTGTCAAAGGCTTTCTCTGCATCCACTGAGATAATCGTATGGTTTTTTATCTTTCAATTTGTTAATGTGGTGTATCACATTGATTGATTTACAAATATTGAAGAATCCTTGCATCCCTGGGATAAAGCCCTCTTGGTCATGATGTATGATCTTTTTAATATGTTGTTGGATTCTGTTTGCTAGAATTTTGTTGAAGATTTTTGCATCTATGTTCACCAGTGATAAGGACCTGTAGTTTTCTTTTTTTTATGGATCTTTGTCTTACATTGTTGGTGGGAATGCAAACTAGTACAGCCACTATGGAGAACAATGTGGAGATCCTTAAAAAACTGGAAATAGAACTGCCATATGACCCAGCAATCCCACTGCTGGGCATACACATCAAGGAAACCAGAATTGAAAGAGACACATGTACCCCAATGTTCATCGCAGCACTGTTTATAATAGCCAGGCTCTGGAAGCAACCTAAATGTCCATCAGCAGACTAATGGAAAAGAAAGCTGTGGTACATATACACAATGGAATATTACTCAGCTATTAAAAAGAACACATTTGAATCAGTTCTAATGAGGTGGATGAAACTGGAGTCTGTTATACAGAGTGAAGTAGGTCAGAAAGAGAAACACCAATACAGTATATTAACACATATATATGGATTTTGAAAGATGGTAATGATGACCCTATATGTGAGACAGCAAAAGAGACACAGATATAAAGAACAGACTTTTGGACTCTGTGGGAGAGGGAGAAGGTGGGATGATTTGAGAGAATAGCATTGAAACATGTATATTACCATATGTGAAACATCACCAGTCCAAGTTCGATGCGTGAAACAAGGCACTCAAAGCCAGTGCGCTGGGACGACCCTGAGGGGTGGGACAGGGAGGGAGGTGGGAGGGGGTTCAGGATGGGGGACACATGCACACTCATGGCAGATTCGTGTCAATGTATGGCAAAGCCCACCACAATATTGAAAGGTAACTAGCCTCTAATTAAAATAAATTTTTTAAAAATGCAGTTGCAACAATAAAAACAGGCTACTTGTTGAAGTTTATAGAGTCAAATTTTGCTTGTACTTTGGTGAAATTTATTATCTGGTGTTTTATTTTTCCAAGAGAAAATTGTTCTTTAATTGAGATTAATTGGTTTCTTGGCAGAATTATGTTCAACTGAGGTAAAAGTGACAGGAGGAGTCCTTTTATAGTTTTAGAAACATCAAATGATAAACTTGGATGAAAGGAAAAGCTTTTTTCTATAGAACCATTGTTTTCTTTTTTTCTTTAGAACCATTGGTTTTTTAAAGGAACATTAATTTATTTTGAATGTGTTTTTGAGTACTTTAATATATAAACTTCTAATTTTTTCCCACATTTTTGAAGATTAGGAAAACCATTATCTAATGAACCCATTTACTAAGCTTGGTCTCCAATGTTGTGGCAGTTTCCTGACAAAAATGCATTGTAGGTGATAAGTTAAGGGCCCATTTTAGTTTCATTGTAAATGTTTCTGAGCCAAGGGCCACTGGGGCCAGTTCTGAGCTTGCTCCCTGCCTGTTTTGGTTCTGACCTTTATTTCCACTCTGTCACAGAAAATTACAATATAATGTCATAGGTGCAGATCTCTGTGTTAATATTCCACAGCCCTGAAACCAGTTTCTCATTCTGAAGCTAGTTCATTGTTCTGTAGTATAATGGAGGGGATATAAGGTGAGGCTAATTAAGTACAAAAAGTTATGGAACCAAATTGCTGGAATTCAATTGCTGGTTCCATCTCTTTTTAGCTCTGTGACCTTGGACAAGTTATTTATCTCTAAAATGGGGGTGATTATACTACCTTTCTCATACGGCATTTTTGTGGATTATATGAATATTTATACAGGGCATCCTAGAGTAGCATGTGGCACAAAATAGGTTACTTTGTAACTATTAGTTTTATTAGCATTGTTATGAACATAGAGTCTCCCCAGGAGAGATCCAGGGCACAGGACTGATGGCAGGAGCCAAAAACACATGTCAGGACCTAACTATGGAGTTAGGTACAGGTTGTTTGCTTTTGCAGAAGAAAATGACAAGCCAGGAAGGGAGCGGTCTGTGTTTGGAACTATAGAAACAAGAGAGTAACAGGTCTTGTGACTCACAGTTACTCTAGTCTTGAGATCAGTTGTGTTTCGTTTAAACTACAGACTGGCAGAAAAAGCTCTGGTTAATAAGTATAAGGCTTTGCAAGGAGTCAGATGCTTCTGCAATGCATATACTGACTCACTAACAAGTAATCACTTTCAGCGACTTGTATAACTGAGAGGGTTTTACCTAGAAGTTAGCACATAAAGTGAGAAATTAGGGCATGATTTAAAAATACAACAAATGAAACGTGTACAATATCCAACCCACCCTGCAATAAGATTTGATCTTCCTTGTTATATTCTATAGTTTGATGCTACGTAATCTGTCAGAATTTTATTAATCCCACTTACACAGGCAGCCATCTGGACCTTCTCTAAGCAAGACCAGACCAGTATACAACTAAAATGATTGATGGGCTCTGGAATTGATTAGTTGTTCTGTGAGACAAATGAACTGTTTTGGCAGAAAATACCAGAGGTCACTGCAGTGGTCAGACACAAAAGCCTGTAGAATTCTAAAGAGATGCTTTCATCATTGACTTATAAAGTTAAAACTTTTAACCTATAATAGATTCTGAAAATATTTTAGAAATATTTTTTCATTAGTTGCTCTCTAGACCTGATTCTAAAGTGGTAGACTGTAAGTATATAGATATTAAAAAAAAAAAAAAAAACTAGAATAAAGGTGCTAATTTTATGCTTTAATTTTGTGTTTCTGGTGAAAATATGAACTGGAATAAAACTAATGTAAAAGCCAGTCACTTATACATAGATTGTACTCTAAAATTTTCCTGAAAGAGATGTGATTGGAGAAAAAGCTACAGCATGTATGGTTTTATTATAAGTGATTTATACAACCAAATAGTATGAAATTCCATGTAGTTATTTATTCAAAGCTTCACATTGTTATCAGCTTTTAACAAATCTGTTTAAGACTCTGAAGCATCCAGAGTATGCATTACACATATTTTGTACCTAAAAAGTGGACTGTTTGAATTTTTATGCTTTTGGTAGGCTACGTAACTCTGGGATAATACTGTCCCACTGATATCACGGCTGTTAGCACCAAAAAGATTCTCCTGGTAGGTAGTAATGAAACTCTTCCCTATTTCACTGTGTTGCCTAGGATCAACATTGTGTTAACACTTTGGTGATAGGTGATAAATTGGATGACATATGTCTTGTTACATTCTGCTTATTCTTTGAGGACTACACAAGTGTGTATAGGCAAGTGGGCAACTCTCCCTTGAGAATGTGATTGCTCAGAATGAACTTGAGTTATGGATTTATTCAGCCTGTAAAACCTCAGCTGGCATAAATAATTGAGAAAGCGAAGGTTTGTCTGTGGTGCATACCTCAGGGACTCATGGCTCCCTTCCTCCTCTCTACCTCCCTTTCTTATGAAAATGATCCCAGTTGCACTCCTAGATAATAACACACCAAGCAATTAAAAGCCATGGGTGGCTGGAGAGAGGAGAAAAGGTTTAGTTAATGAGCTTTTCCTCTTCCAGTGCCCATGAGAGCCTCAGGAATGACAAGGCGATTAAAGTGAAGAGATAATTATAGATTATGTGAAAATGGGTCCCTTGGGACGAGCAGGTCTTGACATAAACAGTAACTGTTGTAAGAGTCTCCTGGCTCTCATATTCACCCCTTTCTTAGTGCTTTATTTAGCTCCTGTGTGCTCAGTGTCATGATGCCAACCAAGCATATAGGCAAGTCCACCTGTTTGCAGATCAACAGCCCTTTCTGAACAAGAGGTCATTCATCAACTAAAGCCATCATCTTCTCTTCCTCTCCGCCTCTATTCTTTCTTCTTCCTTCCCCCTCATCCTTTCCCCCACTTTGTTCTTTTTCTGTCTCTTCCTTCTTCTAATCTTTCCTTCTCTCTTTCTTATATCCTTATCCATATGTAGTACCTTTGAAATGCGAGGCACTTAGTCTTGCTTAAGTTGTACCTAGTTTAGTGTGTGTGTGTTTGTGCACGCTCACAAGTATAAAGACACATTAGTTATGGATGTACTATGTCTGTTGTAATAAAAGCTAGTCATATGTATTGTAGATAATATAAATAAATGTTTTCTTCTGTTAAATGCTTTACAGATATATTAAAGAAAGATATCTTAAAAGTGTTAGCAAAAGTGTCAGTTTTGTGTGATGGACAAAGTCATCTTATCATTGAATTGTTATCAGCTATTCTCTCAATGCTGAAAGCAAGCAATTTTGGTTCATTTCATTGCTTTGCAATTAATGAAGTCTTTGCTAATTGCATTGTATATATTAATAAATGCTGAGGTATTTATTGAAGTTTTAATTCTGTATAAAAAAGGCATTATTACATGATTTACATGGTTCTACTTTTTAATTTTTACCTAATACAAAATTTTATGTATTCATTAGATAAATATTTTTAACAGTATATCATGTAAAGTATGCCATTCCTAGGCCTAGACGTTGGTCTACCCTCTTTCTCATCTTCTAACACATGAGGAATTCTGTTTCTTCATATTCAAAATAATTCAAATTCATCTGCCTCTCATTATCACCACTATCACACCTTTTGCATTAACATCACTATTCTACATCTCTTGGCCAGGACACTACAGAATGATTTGTAAACTGGATTCCTCACTTCCCTTGCTGTCTCCTCCAGATTTATAAATCAAATCTCCAATCACTTTCCTGCTTAAAACCCTTTAATGATTTCCCATAACACTTAGGATAGAATTTTAAAATCCTTAACCTGTCTTGCAGGGCCCCTGACCATCTCATCTAATGCCAATTTTCCCCTTCCCAGTTGTTCACTTTGCTCCAACCAATTGGCCTATTTTATTTCCTTGAAGGTTCAATTAATATTTGTTGGGTGAATTGATTGAGAGTATTATATAACAGTATGAAAAATGATCCCACTTTACAACATATGCTAAAATCTTAAGCTAGTAATAATGTCAGCTAGCATATATTGATCAGTTCAGTTCAGTCGCTCAGTCGTGTCCGACTCTTTGCAACCCCATGAATCGCAGCACGCCAGGCCTCCCTGTTCATCACCAACTCCCGGAGTTCACTCAGACTCATGTCCATGGAGTC
>SJYT01019234.1:74104-116343 GCA_006410635.1 Cephalophus harveyi | reverse complement strand
GAACAGAGATCATTCTGTCGTTTTTGAGATTGCATCCAAGTACTGCATTTCGGACTCTTTTGTTGACCATGATGGCTACTCCATTTCTTCTGAGGGATTCCTGCCTGCAGTAGTAGATATAATGGTCATCTGAGTTAAATTCACCCATTCCAGTCCATTTCAGTTCGCTGATTCCTAGAATGTCGATGTTCACCCTTGCCATCTCTTGTTTGACCACTTCCAATTTGCCTTGATTCATGGATCTTGATTCCAGGTTCCTATGCAGTATTGCTCTTTACAGCATCGATCTTGCTTCTATCACCAGTCACATGCACAACTGGGTATTGTTTTTGCTTTGGCTCCATCCCTTCATTCTTTCTGGAGTTATTTCTCCACTGATCTCCAGTAGCATATTGGGCACCTAATGACCTGGGGAGTTCCTCTTTTGGTATCCTATCATTTTGCCTTTTCATACTGTTCATGGGGTTCTCAAGGCAAGAATACTGAAGTGGCTTGCCTTTCCCTTCTCCAGTGGACCACGTTCTGTCCCAAGGATCCACCATACTTTCCTCTCTGTGCCGCACCACCAACTCCCCATTATTTTATATTCAAAACAGTTGGTGAGAAGTGTATTTTTTATTATGACTTAAAATGGCACAGTACTTTATCTCACAGTTGAAGTTGCTGTCTATTGAATTAGAGGGGTCTCTGTTACTGTATTGAAGGAAACTAGGCCCCTTGTATCCCCAGGTCAGAATGCTGAATGCACTTTTTTCATAGAAAGTGTTTTTTGTGATAGTTAAATATAGCTAAAATAGTATTATATGAAGCATTAATTTTAAAAATCAGAGTTATCCTTTTAGGGGTTTTGGTCTCAGACTTCTCTATTCCACACCACCCCACCACCCCCTGTCCAGAGTAAATGATCTGGAAAAGCATTTCTCTTCTGCTCTTCTGCAAATGAACATTTTTAAGAGATCATACTTTTTTTTTTAAGCATGATTTTTTCCTGGAGACTCAGCTCATTTTCTCTAGCTTGAGGTGGACTATTTCTCCACTGTATTCTGATCGGCCTTTTTAAAGATCCAGCTTCACATTATGTTAATAGTGTATAGATTTGGGGAACTTCTCTGGTGGTCTAGCAGCTAAGACTCTGTAGTGCCAATGCAGGGGGCCCAGGTTCCGTCCCTGGTGGGGAGACTAGATCCCACATGCTGCAGCGAAGAGTTTGCTTGCTGCAACTGGAAGATCCTGCATGCCACAGCTAAAGATCAGAGATCACATGTACTGCAACTAGGACCCAGCACAGCCAGATAAATAAATGAAAATAAATACAGTTTTAAACTGTATAGATTTTAATCATTTCAGCTATACTGCACATGTACTGAGCACAGAGTTCCTTGCTTACTCTTGTTATCTGTTATAAACAGAATCTTACCTAGTGCCTTGCATGTAGTAGGTTCTCAATTAAATACATCAACTACATAAGGAAATCTTAGATGGTAAACGCCACAGGGTTGTGGTATGAGTTAATTACCACTGACTGGGAAATAACTTTTTATAGGGTAAAAGTTATTGGCTTTTAAGATAGGAGACCGCCTATGGTCAGATGCTTTAATTTCTGATAAATGGAAGCTATGGCCTTACATTTATCAGAAATACTAGTTATAATTTTTGGAACTCAAATTGCATTCTTTTATGCCTGTTTGGAAAATTAAGCCCACATGTTGGACAGTTTGACTATTAATATTCCAAATTACCCATCCTTTGAGGACCTCATTGAAACTACCGACCCGCCTGTTCCCCCTGCTCCCTGCCAACACATTCATAAAAATGCATCATGGATTTGCACACATAATTCTGTATACTGTTTTAGAGGACTCATAGACCTCATGTCAAGAACTTCTGCTTTAGATTCTTCAATAGATTACAGCTTACTAGTTGAAGATGTGGCTTGATATAATAGAGAAGTAGAAAAATGGACTATCTACAAAATCAGTTGATCTGAGTGAGTTTTAGCTCGTATTCTACCTTTGATAAATGTGATGCTATTTGACAGGTCATATAATGTCTCCATACCTGTTTCTTTATCTGTGAAGTGAAGCTGTCGGATAAGAGTAAGTGAATTAGTACACTGACAAACTTAGAGTAATACTGAGTGTATATCTGCTTCCCAGTCTTTATTTGTATTATCTCATGAAGGATTTCTGAATTTTGTGATGCTGTAATTATCTTTCCCTTAAGAAAATTACCTTGAAAGTGAAAGCGAAGTCGCTCAGTCGTGTCCAACTCTCTGCGACCCCATGGACTGTAGCCTTCCAGGCACTTCCATCCATGGGGTTTTCCAGGCCAGAGTATTGGAGTGGGTTGCCATTTCCTTCTCCAGGGTATCTTCCTGACCCAGGGATCGA
Organism: Cephalophus harveyi; assembly: GCA_006410635.1. Lineage (NCBI taxonomy): Eukaryota > Metazoa > Chordata > Mammalia > Artiodactyla > Bovidae > Cephalophus > Cephalophus harveyi. The sequence goes on along the minus strand of SJYT01019234.1, from coordinate 113,953 downwards.
ACCCAGGTCTCCCGAGTTGTAGGCAGACACTTTACCGTCTGAACCACCAGGGAAGTGTATTTGTGAATAATTTTTAAAAACTCGGATAGCAACCAACTTATTCTGTTTTTCTCTGATAGAAGTAGTAAGTTTGTTCCGATCCTTTGCTGCCTCTACACTGACAATAGAAAATGACCTTCTCACTGCAGTGCTACAGTTGAACATTCTGAGTCAGAGGATATATGTTCCTGTCAGTGTGTAAAAGCAACTGGGGAGAAAAAGAGCATTGAGGAAATCTACTCAAGATGTTTTATTAGTGTTCTAGTGTAACTTGTTAAAGCAGATGAAGCTTTTCTCTATAATTATAGTTGCTAAGAACCTTAGTCTTTTCAGAGATTGGATGTATTGTCTTACTGAAAATCCACTATTGTTCATGCAAAATTCTTTATAAAAACGGATTCCATTAATGTTTACAGCAAACAGATTGTATTAAAAATATGTAACTTTTCTGTGTTACCTACTAAGACAAAAATTTTTTTTTTTTTAACTCCAATTAGGGAAGAAGACAAAGACATATTTGATTACTGCAGGGAAAACAACATTGACCATATAACCAAAGTCATCAAAACAAAAAACATGGATGTGAATATGAAAGATGAAGAGGTATGAAACAAGTATATTGTCCTTTGCCCAGTAACTATATTTCTAGAAAACTGTCAAAATCTTGGTCAATCCAGTTATTTCAATGCAGGTCCACTATTTAAAGAGATCCTATACTAAATTACTTTGTGAAATATATTACTTATTGATTTGTTTTGTGAATAAAACTGTTCACATATTGAGCTTAAACTGTCCCTGAATTATAGTTGTTAAAAAAGGAAGCAAAATTTGCTAATCACTTTGAATCATTTTTCTTTTTTTTGAATCACTTTTCTCATTCTGTGATAATGCAGTAAAGATGATTGAAATGGCCATCTGCAATCAAAGGTGGCAAGTGTTAGGAAGAAGACATGCGGTGATCATAGATAATGTGTAGAGTAGATAATTGACTTCTGTATTAAATGAGAGCTCTCTGTACAGGTTAGCCTTTAATATTATCTCACTTTTAGGCAACATCTTCCCTGTAATATGTTTTCACAGACATCTGGAGCTGAAAATGTAAGACTGTAATTCTACAGTAAGGGAGGACCCGTGATACTGGTCCCATCTCTCTCTCCTCACTCTCTTAACAAAAGTTATGATCACAGCTTTTAGTTTCAGTTTTCTTCTTGAATCTCTATTGTATCGATGTTTTTATTATTGTTACAAATTATAGTATAATTATATAATATAGTCAATTATAATATGGTTATAATATAACTATATTATTCAGTTCAGTTCAGTTGCTCAGTCGTGTCTGCCTCTTTGCGACCCCATGAATCGCAGTACGCCAGGCCTCCCTGTTCATCACCATCTCCTGGAGTTCACTCAGACTCACATCCATCGAGTCGGTGATGCCATCCAGCCATCTCATCCTCTGTCGTCCCCTCTTCCTTCTGCTCCCAGTTCCTCCCAGCATCAGAGTCTTTTCCAATGAGTCAACTCTTCGCATGAGGTGACCAAAGTACTGGAGTTTCAGCTTTAACATCATTCCTTCCAAAGAACACCCAGGGCTGATCTCCTTCAGAATGGACTGGTTGGATCTCCTTGCCCTCCAAGGGACTCTCAAGAGTCTTCTCCAACACCACAGTTCAAAAGCATCAATTCTTCGGTGCTCANACTCTTCGCATGAGGTGACCAAAGTACTGGAGTTTCAGCTTTAACATCATTCCTTCCAAAGAACACCCAGGGCTGATCTTCAGAATGGACTGGTTGGATCTCCTTGCAGTCCAAGGGACTCTCAAGAGTCTTCTCCAACACCACAGTTCAAAAGCATCAATTCTTTGGCACTCAGCTTTCTTCACAGTCCAACTCTCACATCCACACTATATTATTATGACTATGTAAATATTGTTTGCTGAGCTATGGACTGTACTATATGTATTAGTCAACTTTTGCTATAGCAAAAAAAGAAAACCTTCAGTAGCTAACAGCATTTATGTATTGTTCGTGTTTCAAAAGGCTTGGAGCCAGTTGCCACTGCTGGGTTCTACCAGCCTTGTTGTGCTCAGTTCATCTTGATTTCCCCTGTTTTCATTTGAGGTCTCGTCCCAATGGATAGACCCTAGGTGGGGCAGACAGAACCAGATCCCACAAACACATTCAGAGCTTCCCTTGACTGTAGTGTGTGTCACGTCTCCCTGTTTTCCTTTGCTTAAAACAAGTCACAAAGCCAAGACCCAGGTCAGTGTAATAGGAAGTCTGCTCTGATTACAGGGAAGCAAGGCAAAGGTAAAAAGTGAGTGAGTAAATTATGTAATCATAAATAATGCAATCTACGTTCCATGGTACAGCATTTTGCTTTTCTTAAATAGTGGCCTCTTTATTTGCTTTTATACTTTTCTTGGTCTTGTAAGTTCCTATTAACTCTTCCCTCAATTCGCCCAATAGAGGTCTTCTCATGCAGTCAATTCCATGTTTTTCCTTTTTTTTTCCTTTAGGAGTATCCCTCTGGAACCTTCCTTCCTTCCTTCCTCCTTCTTCATCTCCAGTCTGGACTGGTTGCTCTCTCAGCCTCTCGCACAGATGTCATTCTAGCATTACGTTTTACCACTGTCCTCAGAATTCTCTTCCCCTTTCTTCTGGATTTTTCTGTTTTCTGGACCGTAGGTCTTCACCTTTTATTGTTTACTTCTGTTTTGTTGGAGTGTCTCCTCCTGTAGCTTCCTCTTTTATTCCTTTCCTGGTTTTGAAGGAGCATTTCCTTCAGTAGTTTCCTGGGAAAGGTAAATGTTTTGAGAACTTCCTTGTTGAAAATGTTTGTCAGAGCTCTTGACATATCCCACATGCTCAATAAAGATTTGATGAATTGTGAATTAATGAATGATAGAATGAATGGATAAGCAGAAGCAGTATGTATAATGGTGACGAGCTGGATGACCTGGGGTCAAGGACTAGTCCTGTCACTTCCTAGCTGTATGACCTTTCTCAGGTTTATTCTGTCTCAGTTTCCTCATGTGTAAAATGAGAATAGTACCTGTGTCAGAAATGTCATTATTAAATGAGCTAATGTATGTAAAGGACTTAGTACCTGAAACACATACACCAAGACATCAATAAATGTCTTAATTGTCCTTAGTGAATAATATGAATCAAGGATGATGAAATAATTAAGAAATCACTTAATTCTTTTTTCTAAGACTTAAATTTTTTTTTAAGAGCAGAGCAGTTTTAGGTTTTCTAATAAACTTGAGAGGAAGGTATATATGGTACATTTTTTTTTAAAACCAAGGATGTGCATTAATATATCATAATCACCCAAAGTCCATAATTTACTTTAGGGCTCACTCTTGGTGCTGTACATCCTATGTGTCTGGACAGATGTATAATGACATATTCATCATTACAGTATCATTCAGAATATTTTCATGACCCTAAAAATCCTATGTCTTGCCTATTTGTACCTCCTGCTTCCCTGGCAACCACTGATCTTTTTCTTGTCTCCACAGTTTTGCCTTTTCCAAAATGCCATATAGTTGGAATCATACGATATGTAGTCTTTTCAGATTGGCTTCTTTCACTTAGTAATAATTTGAGTTTCCTCCATATCTTTTGATGGTTTGATAGCTCATTTTCTTTTCTGTTGTTCAGTCACTCAGTTGTGTCCAACTCTTTGTGGCCCCATGGACTGCAGCACTCCAGGCTCCCCTGTCTTTCACTATCCCATGAGTTTGCTCAAACTCATCCATTGAGTTGATGATGCCATTCAGCCATTTCATCCTCTATTGTCCCCTTCTCCTGCCCTCAATCTTTCCCAGCATTAGGATCTTTTCTGAGTGGGCTCTTAGCATCAGATAGCCAGAATATTGGGGCTTCAGCTTCAGCATCAGTCCTTCCAATGAATATTCAGGGTTGATTTCCTTTAGGATCGACTGGTTTGATCTCCTTGCAGTCCAGGGGTCTTTCAGGAATCTTCTCCAGCACCACAGTTTGAAAGCATCAGTTCTTCGGTGCTCAGCCTTCTCTATAGTCCAACTCTCACATCCGTACATGACTACTGCAGAAACCATAGCTTTGACTATAGGGACCTTTGTCAGCAAAGTGAGGTCTCTGCTTTTTAATACACTGTCTAGGTTTGTCATAGCTTTTCTTCCAAGAAGCAGGCATCCTTTAACATCATGGCTGCAGTCACCATCTGCAGTGATTTTGGAGCCCAAAAAAATAAAGTCTGACACTGTTTCCACTGTTTCCCCATCTGTTTGCCATGAGGTGATGGGACTGGATGCCCTGATCTTCCGTTTTTTGAATGTTGAGCTTTAAGCCAGTTTTTCCACTCTCCTCTTCCACCTTCATTAAGAGGCTCTTTAGTTCTTCACTTTCTCCCATTAGAGTGGTGTCATCTGCATATCCGAGGTTATTGGTATGTCTCCTGGCAGTCTTGATTCCAGCTTGAGCTTCTTCCAGCCTAGCATTTCACATGATATACTCTGCATATAAGTTAAATAAGCAGCATGACAATATATAATTTTGATATACTCCTTTCTCAATTTTGAACCTGTTCGTTGTTCCATCTCCAGTTCTAACTGTTGCTTTTTGACCAGCATACAGGTTTCTCAGGAGGGAGGTAGGTAAGTTAAGGTAGGTAATTCTCTTTAAGAATTTTCCACAGTGTGTTGTGATCCACACAGTCAAAGGCTTTAGCGTAGTCAATGAAGCAGAAGGAGATGTTTTCTGGAATTCTCTTGCTTTTTCTATGATCCAGTGGTTATTGACAATTTGACCTCTGGTTACTCTGCCTTTTCTAAATCCTGCTTGTTTATCTGGAAGTTTTCAATTCATCTGCTGTTGAAGCCTAGCTTGAAGGATTTTGAGCAAGACTTTGCTAGCATGTGAAATAAGTGCAATTGTGCAGTAGTCTGAACATTCTTTGTCATTGCCTTTCTTTGGGATTGGAGTGAAAACTGACCTTTTCCAGTCCTGATGCCACTGCTGAGTTTTCCAAATTTGCTGACGGATTGAGTGCAGCACGTTCACAGCATCATCTTTTAGGATTTGAAATAGCTAGGCTGGAATTCCATCACCTCCACTAACTTTGTAGTAATGCTTCTTAAGGCCCACTCTCCTTCACATTCCACTGGCTCTAGGTGAGTGATCACACCATCATGATTATCTGGGTCATTAAGACCTTCTTTGTATAGTTCTGTGTATTCTTGCCACCTCTTCTTAATATTTTCTGCCTCTGTTAGGTCCATACCATTTCTGTCCTTTATTGTGACTATCTTTGCACAAAATGTTCTCTTGGTATCTCTAATTTTCTTGAAGGGGTCTCTAGTCTTTCCCATTCTATTATTTTCCTCTATTTCTGTACATTGTTCACTTAAGAAGGCTTTCTTATCTCTCCTTCCTGTTCTTTGGAACTCTGCATTCAGATGAGTGTATCTTTCCTTTTCTCCTTTGCCTTCAGCTTCTCTTCTTTTCTCAGCTATTTGTAAGCCTTCCTCAGACAACCATTTTGCCTTTTTGTATTTCTTTTTCTTGGGGATGGTCTTGATCACCACCTCCTATAAAATGTTACTAACTTCTGTCCATAGTTCTTCAGACACTCTAATCAGGTCTAATCCCTTGAATCTACTTGTCACTTCCACCATATAATCCTAAGGGATTTGATTTAGGTCATATCTGAATGGTATAGTGGTTTTCCTTACTTTCTTCAATTTAAGTCTGAATTTTTCAATAAAGAGTTATGATCTAGGCCACAGTCAGCTTCCAGTCTTATTTTTGCTGACTGTATAGAGCTTCTCCATCTTCAGTTCCAAAGAATATAATCAATCTGATTTCTGTATTGACATTTCCTTTTAGCATCCAAGAATATTCCATTGTCTAGATGTTCCACAATTTATTTATCCATTCACTTCCTGAAGGACTGTCCTTGGCTGCCTCTGAGTTTTGGTAGTTATGAATAAAGCTGCTATAAACACCATATGCAGATTTTGTGTGGACGTAAGTTTTTAGTACCTTTGGGTAAATAAGGAGAAGTATGAATTCTGATCATATTGTAAGAGTATATTCAGTTTTATAAGAAACCCATCAAATTTTCTTCCAAAATGTCTGTACCATCTTGTATTCCTACCATCCATGAATGAGGTTTTTTTGTTAGGTACATAGAGTTAAGAATTTTTATGTCTTGGAGAACTGACCTCTTTTATCATTATCTAATGCCATTCTTTATCACATATAACTTTCTTTAAGTTTGCTCTGACTAAAATTAATATAGCTACCCTGCTTTCTTGTGTGTTAGCATAGTAGTGAACATTTACTTTATATTTGTTTGCATATTTAAAGTAGTTATTTTTTTTAATAGCATATTGTTGGGTTGGGTTTTTGATCCATTCTGACAATCTGTCTTTTAATTGATACATGTAGGCCACTGATATTCAAAGTGATTACTGATATAGTTGGATTAGTATTTACCACATTGGTTACTGTTTTCGGTATTTGCCCTTTTCTTTGTTCCTGTTTTTGTCTTCCTCTCTTTTCTTGTTATTTGTGAGTGAGCATTTAATATGATTCCATTTTCTTTCCCCTCTTAGCATATCAGTTATGCTTTTTCTAACCTTTTATAGTGGTTGCCCTAGAGTTTGCAATATACATGTATAACTAACCCAAGTCCACTTTCAAATAACATGATACCATTTCATGGGTAATGTGACTGCTTTATAAAAACAAAATATTCCTAATTCCTCCCTCCTGTCTCTTGTATCACTGTTGTCACTCATTTCACTTTTATAAAAGCATGCGTAGGCATATGTACATGCATACAGTGTATGCCTGTGTATGTATTTGTACGCATATAAGATATGATGTGTAAGCTTGTATAATCAAATACACTGTTGCTACTATTTTGAACAAACTGTTAAATCAGTTGAGAATAAGTTTTTATTGAATCTTCACTATTCCTTCTCTGATGCTCTTTCTTTATGTAGATCCAGTTTCTAACCTACATTGTTTTCATTCTCTCTCATAAATTTCTCTCAATATTTCTGGCAAGGCAGGTCTACTGGCAACAGATTTCTTCAATATTTGTTTGAGACAGTCTTTATTTCTCCTTCACTTTGGAAGGATGATTTCTCAGGATACAGAATTCTAGGTTAGCAGGGGTTTTTCCTCAACACTTTAAATGTCACTCTACTCTTCTTGCGTGCATGGTTTCAGAAGAGAAATCTGATGTAATTCTTATCTTTGTTTTCTGTATAAGCAATGTATTTTTTTTCCTTTGGCTTCCTTCAGGATTTTTCTTTATCTTTGATTTTCTGTAATTTGAAAATGATATGCGTAGTGTAGTTTGTGAAGTATTTATCTTGCTTGCTGTTCTCTGAGCTTCCTGGATCTGTGGCTTGATGTCTGGCATTAATTTGAGAAAGTTCGGTTATTGTTTCAGGTATTTCTTGCGTGCCTTTCTCTGTTTCTTCTCCTTCTGGTATCCTCAGCTGTGCATATGTTACATCCTTTGCATTCGTCCCACAGCCCTTGGATATTCTGTTCTGTTTTTTCTTATTGTTTCCTGTCTTTGTTCTCTTTGCTTTTAAGTTTTCAAGGATTCTGTTGATACATCTTCTAGCTCAGAGATTCTTTCTTCAGCCATTTCTGGTATACCAATAAGCCTGTCACAGGCATTTTTAATTTCTGTTGCAATGGGTTTATTTTTTTTTAATCTCTAGCATTTCTTTATGGTTCTTTATTCGGATTTCCACTTCTCTGCTTACATTGTCCATCTGTTCTTTTTCTTTTTTTAGATAGTTATCTATTTGGTTGCCTTGGGTCGTAATTGTGGCACACAGGATCTTCACTGCATTATTCAGGATCTTTTGTTGCAGGGCACAGACTCCTTAATTGTGGCACAGGGCCTTAGTTTCTCCGCAGCAAGTGGTATCTTGGTTTCCTGACCAGAGATCAGGAAGCCACATTCTCTGAATTGCAAGGTGGATTCTTAACCACCGGACCACCAGGGAAGTCCCTGTCCATCTGTTCTTGCATGCTGCCAGCTTTATATATTAGAGCCCTTAGCATATTAATCATTGTTGTTTGAAATTCTCCACCTGGTAATTCCAACATCTCTGCCCTGTTTCATTCTGATGCTTATTCTATCTCTTCAAATGATGGATTTTTTTGCCTTGTGGTTTGCCGTGTAATTTTTATTGATAGCTGGATGTGATATACCAGATAAAAGGAACTGCTATAAATAGGCCCTCAGTAATGTGTTGGTGCAAAAAACTGACTTATTTGAAGAGACCCTGATGCTGGGAAAGATTGAAGACGGGAGGAGAAGGGGACGATAGAGGATGAGATGGTTGGATGGCATCACCAACTCAATGGACATGAGTTTGAGTAAGCTACAGGAGTTGGTGATGGACAGGGAAGCCTGGCATGCTGCAGTCCATGGGGTCACAAAGAGTCGGACATGACTGAGCAACTGAACTGAACTGACTGACTGCGTTGGTGAGGGGGTGGGGAGAGAAAGTGATCTGTGGTCCTACCATTCAGTCTCAGTTCTGTAGTGAGCCTGTGTCTCTGAACAGGGACTCTCACAAATGTTGCTCTCTCTTCTTTTTTTAATCCCTCTTTGAATGGGACAGAATGGCTAGAGTGGACTGGAGGTGGCTATTTCCCTTCCCCCAGGTCAGTTAGACTCTGATAATACCCAGCAGGTTAGGTGCTGGTTAACCTTTTCCTCTAAAGGCAGGCCTTTTCAGGGCCTATTTCAGAATGGATCATTTCCCTTTCCCCTACCCGAAGCATGAGAGTATGTTTCTCTGACATTTATTGTCAGAGAACCTGGTCATGCTCCTGGAGGTAAATCTCACGTTATTGGGGGGGGGGGGGGGGGTTTGGGGGGGGTGGGGGGGTGTTAAAGGCAGGCCTTTTCAGGGCCTATTTCAGAATGGATCATTTCCCTTTCCCCTACCCGAAGCATGAGAGTATGTTTCTCTGACATTTATTGTCAGAGAACCTGGTCATGCTCCTGGAGGTAAATCTCACGTTATTGGGGGGGGGGGGGGGTGTTTGGAGGAGCTGAGTAGATGCCTTTGGAGTTTTAACCCTCAGAGTTGTCTGCACCGAGCCTCCGGCGGTTTATCAGCCATAGCCAGGTGTTCTACCTGGACTGGCTCCCCGGGTGGTTTCCACTTGCAAGGCTGTGCTCCAGGCCGTCAGGCTCACCTCTCTCTCTCTCGTCTCAGGGGCCGTGGTTTCCCCTGAGACTCCCGTCTCGTATGGATCCAGGAAGAATCGTTGATTTTTCAGTCTCTTCAGCTTTTTGTTTGTTGTTAAAGTGGAGTGGCAACTTCCTAGCTCTTTATATGTGGAACTGGAAACCAGAAGCCCACTTAACTTTGCAAGGTCACTTTTTCACTGGAAATGATTGTGTGTGTGCTATAGGATCCCTATTAGAATTCTCCATCTTTCAAATAAGACTATACAGTGTGGGTTACAGTTTACAGAGTACTTTCACCACATTCACAAGTCTGCAAGGTACTTCCACTTTTTTTTTTTACCATGTTGACTTCACAACAGCTCTGAAAGGTTATCCTTATTTTTCAGACAAGAACTGCTTCAGATATGTACACGTTACTTGTTCAAATATATACAACTGCTGAGTCTAAAAGAGTGAAATGTAGTTCTGAGAGAGTGCTTTTTTCACCACTGGATTTAAAAAGGATAATCAGTTTCCAATCAGCCCTGCTAGTGTTATGCTCTGACTTGCAAAAATTTCTTTTTTTTTATAATATTAAAATTTCTTTTATAAAATAGTTAAATTCACATGTGACCTCTGCAGAGATCATTGGACAGCAGTAATAGGGATCAAATAAATGTCTAGAACACAATAAATGTCTAGAACACAAATGGCTTACTAAACAGTGCCGTTTTTTATGTGTGAAAATGAAAGAAAGCCTTGTAAAATGCCTTGCTTCCCTCATTTAGTGACTTTGATACAGTACAGTTTCCCAGGTCTTCCAGTTTGTCACCCATGCAGCTACCTTTACCTCCAGCCTGCCAGAACATTGTGTTTCCATGAACAGATGAAGTGCTTACACATTCATAGACTGAGACACCCTGAATTCAGTTGGGTTCTCTCATTGCTCCAAGCAGATTTCTGCCCTTTCAGCCATGACAACTCAGGCTGGGCTTTGAATACTGATGGCAAGCCCTTTTATTATTAATCAGGGATTTGTATGAATTAATTTTAGAACATGAGGGAAATGGGAGCTTAAAATTAGAATCAAACTTAACATCCTAAATGAAATAAAGGGTACTGCTTCATGACATTTAAAGCTCTAGCAAATGAAACAACTTTGTAAGCTTTGATGGTGGATTAAAAGTATATAATCTTAAAGTTAACTTTCTAGCTAAATACTTTTAACCTCTTTATCAGAAAAAAAGTCATTTCCCTACTATAATAAGTTGGGTAACAATTAAAATTTTGAAAGGACATTTAGTTCTGGTGTTTGTCTATCTAATATTTGAACTTGAGATATTTCACTACTGATTGCCTAAGATTTTGTGGGATGGTGTATGAATTTATTTAAAATGTCCACCAGCAGATTCACCCCAATTTCAGTCTTTCCCTAAGATGATTAAAAATTACACTTATTGCACTTAAAATGTGAATTTAAGTGAATCTGTGAGCACATAAAGAAATTTAATAATAGTCATAATATGATAAGCTATATTTGTACCCCATATATTGAAATAAATATTATTATTGCCAAAATGCTTAGATCTGAATCTATAGCTATCACAGCACATAAACATATATATAAAATGCTTTTTAAGTAAAATATTCCTATTTTATAATGAAGTTTTATTATGTATAAGTATAGTTCCTGGTGTGTGTCATTTAAGTTGTAATTACTGCTAATATATTATTAGTAAGTTATACATTTCTAATTTGAGAAAATTATTCAGTACATAGTGTTTCCTACTGATATGGTAGTTAGGATATTGTTTATATCTTAGGTAAAAGAAAAAGTTTTGTAGTTATACTTACTTTTCAGGACACTATCTATATATCAGATGTTTCACGTTCCAAGTTTATAGCATCATGGTGTTATGTGTATCATTTTTTATTTATATTACAACTTTTATTAAAGTTTTTAATGATTTGCAGAAATGTTTGAAAACTGCAGTATAGGTAATATGAAGAGAAATGTAAGAGCTTTAAAATTTTTTAAATGGTGCTTCAATTTTTATTTTTGAGTCATATTAATGTAACTCTTCACACATGCCACATATTTACAGGTTTTTCAAGAAAATATCTTGGCTGATTTAAATAATTTGTAAAGTATACTTGTTATGAACAGAATATTTCTTATCAATTGAGGCACATTTTATGTCTTCACTATTCTTGTCATACACATTGTTTCTTAGATCAGTGCCATATCAGCAGATGCTAAATACATGCTTATTAGTGTGTATTTTAAACTTTTATATTAATTTAAACTTGTTAAATGTAGCGATGTAATAATATTTGGACAAATTAGATGACATCATTCCAATGTATCTATCATCAGTACCCCCGAAGCATTTATACAATTTATTAGTTTCCCGTAGATTTCTTCTCTAATGCACTCCCCAAATTCCTCTTTTATTGAGCTGCTTCTTTAGTTCTTTCTTTTCTGTTATTTTGAAAGTATAATTTTATATCATTTTCCATATACTTACAGATTCTTTCAAATACTTTGAAGAAGGTCACCTTTCTCTTGACTGTTCCTTTCTTGCTTTGTTTTAAATTTGTGGCTCATGTCAGAATACAATTTACTTGCTTTTGGCTTGAGAAACTGATGCAAAATCTGGCAAAACCTGACATTATTAACCTAACAAAGAAGCAAAAGGTCTAAGAGGCAGAGTCAGTGAACTGAGGATAAATTTATGCTTTTATTTAAGAAAGGAAGTAAAAGTGTATCCTCTTAAATAACTTTCTACACTTGAGTATATGTTATTTTGGTTATGTAGTTGATTAAGATTAATTTGAAGGAACTCTATTTGCACTAATAATTGAGAAATGCATTCTAAACTGTCAAATTATGCTCATTTATATTAATACAGGCAGCACTATTTAAAATCAAGCCTATATTAATACTTCTTCAGACTTTTTCATCTTCCCCAACTGAAACTCTGTACTCATTAAACACTAACTCCCTATTCCTCCCCTTCCCCCAGCTCCCTGGCAGCCACCATTTGACTTTCTGTCTTCATGAATTTGACCACTCTAGATACTTCATGTAAATGGAATCATACAGTATGTGCTGACAGCACATACTGTCACAAGTATTTGACGCTTATTTCACTTAACATAATGTCTTCAAGGCTCATCCATGTTAAAACATGTCAAAATTTTCTTCCTCTTAAAAAAAATGAATGATATTTGTATGCATATACTGCATTTTGTGTATCTAAATATCTATGAACAGTTGGGTTGCTTTCATATTTTGGGTATTGTGAATAATGCTGCTGTGAATGTGGGTGTGCAAATTTTTGTTTGATTTTTTTTCCAACAATTTATTATGAAAAATTGTACACATACCAGAAAGTTGAAAGAATTTTACAGTGGACATATGTATTCCTATCACTAGATTCTACCACTGATATTTTACTATGTATGTTTGCTTTATCAGTATTTAGCCATCTCTTTATCCATCTGTCGATCTATCTTACTTTTTTGGATGTGTTTCAGAGTATTTTATAAAAAGACAATACATTTTCTTCTAAATGCTTCAGTATATATATCATTAAACAGAGATCAGTATTAGTCTGGTTTTTCTCTTAATGTAAAATGTATATACAATGATAGCTCAGTTGGTAAAGAATCTGCCTGCAGTGCAGGAGACCCTGGTTCAATTACTGGTCGGGAAGATCCACTGGAGAAGGGATAGGCTACCCACTCCAGTATTCTTGGGCTTCTCTGTGGCTCAGCTGGTAAAGAATCCACCTGCAAAGCAAGATACCTGGGTTCAAGGCTGTTTCATTAAGCTCCTTCAGTCACTTGCAAAAGTTAATCTTTATATGGTATTCCCTCATGGCTCAGAGGGTGAAGAGTCTGCCTGCGATGTGGGAGACCTGAGTTTGATCCCTGGGTCGGGAAGATCCCCTGGAGAAGAAAATGGCAACCCACTCCAGTATTCTTGCCTGGAAAATCTCATGGACACAGAAGGAGCCTGGTGGGCTATAGGGTTGCAAAGAGTCAGACACGACTGAGAGACTTCACTTTCACTTTTTTCAATTAATATTGACAAATGCATGTACCCATGTAACTCATGTACCCATGTAACGCAAAACTCCTATCAAGATATAGAACATTACTGTCACCCTAGAAAATTCCCTCATGCCTCTTCTTAGCTGTTTCTTTCTCCTCATCCCACAAAGGTAATCACTGTTTTCTAATTCTTCTACCATACGTTGGTTTTGCCTGTTCTAGAACTTTATAGGTGAAATCATAAAATGTACTTTTTTTTTTTTTCATATAAGGCTTCTTTCATTTAACGTAATGTTTTTGGGTCATTGATATTGTATAGATCAGTATTTCCCTTCGTTTTTTATTGCTGAGTAATATTCCATCATATGACCATGAATATATTGTGTATTTATCTATTGTCTTATGATGACACCTGGTTACCTTATTATGATCACTGGATTACTTATTGCTTTATACAGGATGAAGTAATATCTCCATTGCTTACTCCTTGACCCTTTAGTTACTAACATTATGGCTTAGTAAATGCTTATAAAGGGATCTTTTAAAGTAGTGTATTTAAAGTTCTTCTGAATTCCCTGATAGCTCAGCAACACCATTTCTTTTTATCTTAGGTCCTAGCCAGTGAACAAAATATTCACTTACTTTAAATGTATATTAGCTTCCATGCTAGTCACATCTTGAGACTGTAAACTGCCTCCCAATACTATTGCTGTCTGAGTTTTTGAAAGAACACTGTTGGTTTACTCTTGAGAGGCGGGTGGCAGTAGGAGGCTTTGTGTAGTTTCTGGTGGTGGCAGGTGGGGGACTTGTCACTGTAGCCAGATGCTTTACCAGCAGCAGCAAAGGGTAGAAGATAGGGATAGGAGAGAGGAGACAGACATTACAGGTTATTGGTAGCTGAAGTCAATCAACTGTAAATTGAAACCCAGTTTTTTTGGAGAGAGAAATTAGAGTTGACCTATTTACAGTATTTCACTGAGTAATTAGACTGTATTATCTTATACAATGGCTTCCCTCGGAGCTCAGTCAGTAAAGAATCTGCTTGCAGTGCAGGAGACCCAGGTTCAATTCCTGGGTCGGGAAGATCTGCTGGAGAAGCAAATAGCAACCCAATCCAGTATTCTTGCCTGGAGAATCCCATGGACAGAGGAGCCTGGCAGGCTACAGTCCATGGGGTCTCAAGAGCCAGACTTGACTTAGCGAGTAAACCACTACCACCATCCTATACAATCTTTGATAGAATGGCAGCTCTTGCAAATTTAAACATACCATCTTTGCCATGTTTTCATCTACTGTATATATGGTGTACATGCTTTGTATCTATTCTCAAAATACCATAAGAACATCAAGATTCACTTTATAATACTATCTCTTTTCATTTAATTTGTGATATCCAGGAGAAAATGTAATTTTAAAAATTCTTCATGGTTTAAGGACAAGTAACCAAGGATATCAAAGGAGCATTTAAAATATTAAGACCCATCTGTATTTTCCAGAAGGTATGAAAGTAATACTACTTAATAGGTTAGCTGCTACCCTGCACTCTCAAAGCACTTAGCCATTCATCTGCCTGAGGTAAGACGGTATTTGCACCCTTGGTTAATAGATGGGAACTCTCTTCCCCTGACCCCATGTTTTACTGTATTTGAATTCCAGAATATTTCCAGAGCTTTCCAAACAGTGCTTATTGTCTTCTGGTGGTCTAACAAAGATTCCTCTTAATAATGGCTTCCCCCACTTATATCCTAAATACTTCTGGGATATTTTTTCAGAAGTTATTAAAACTCAAAGCAAAGAAACAGTTGTCAGTTTTAGTGGTAACAGTAAAAATAAATTTTAACTTGAAAATTTGTTAGAGATCATATCATTCATAGATGATAAAACAATTACATATAAAAGTAGGTAAAATATCTCATAAGTTTGTATAAAATCTTCAAACAGACATGATGTGTACCTAGTTGATGGTTTTCCTTCGGGAAAAGAAATTATGGAATCCAGTATCTCAATTTAATAAATTTAAAAATTGTACTATATTGGTCCAAGTATATTTGTGGTTTACAAAAAGAAAGGACAGAACCACAGGTGTTTATTTACTGATTTCATCAGTAGGGGTTATGAGGATAGCATCTCTGCAAATTCCTGGTTATGTATTACTTGAGCCAATAATCTCAAAGTACAGTATGATTACAGGACCTCTGTAATGTGAAGAAGTGAAAAGAGTTATCACATACAGCTACCTGGTTATGCTGGTCTTTATTCATTTAAGTGCAGCAACTTTTGAAGGCAAAAATTCTAAAGCCTGATTTATTTTATGTATGCTTATTTACAAGTATATTTAATCCTGCTCTTGTTTTTGAGCTTAATACCACATAAAAATATTAATCATTAGGTGGTCTTAATGTAGCTCTCTTCAGCACTTCTGTAGAAAGTCATTGTCAGAGAATTCATTCTAATTCAAGGTTAATTAGTGTACCATTAAAATAATGTGTTACAAAAATTAATTACACCGCAGGTCAAAAAACCTGTTAAAAAGCAGAGTGTAAATGTCTGAGAGCACATCGTCCTCCTTAAAACATTGCTATACGAGTGCCACCCTTCTGGAAAATATCTCCAATGTGAAAATCACTACTGAGGTCCAGTCATAGGTGTTTCCCTAAAGTAAATTTTTGGCACCACACATGGAAAATTTAAAATATAACTCCCCATTAACAGTAAAATGTGTTACTTGTCTGCTTCTGCACCGAAACAGCTAAGGATTTATATTTAAGCATTAATCAGTGGAACCCTATTGGGTTAAACCTAAGTTAAGTCAGGAATCTTGTTGGGAAATAGAAATTATCTGTATATCTTACAGTAAAAATACTAGATATATTATGTTTTCTTACTTAACTATTAGGTAGTTCTGGTAGGTGCCCTATGTAAGTCTATCATACGTCATTTTAACTATATGGTGATTCTTGTTCATAATTTGATAGCCATAAAATGTACCCTTAAAATTAGAACTAAAAATAATAGACTTTTACATTTTACCTGATTATTTTAGTGTAAAAGCTATGAAACAGTTATATTGAATTAAAAAATACACATTGGTATTTGTTCTGAGAATCAAATTAGAATATCTAATTATTCATATAAAGGGTTTTAAAATGAGTGCCCCAGTAACAGTAAATCAGTACACATTAGAGCTGGGGAACATTTAACACAGGCAACACTGTTCTCTATCAACAATACATTTTTTATTTGGCTTTTAGAATTGTCTCCATTTTAAAAAATTATTAGTGGGCTCTGAACTAATAATTAACTAAGTGGTTTTGCTGTTACAATAAAATGTGACTGATTTGCCCACATTTAAAATTTTTCTGCTTCCCTTCTCCTTTGCATTTTGCATACAAAACGTATTCACAGGTAAGTCAAAATAAATTGAGCAAATGAAAGAAAAAGGAAAGGATGATTTTTAAGGAAGGAGTTGTCTTACTTTGGGTTTTTGTTGTTGTTTGTTTTTTTTCAAGAATAGCTCCTGGTTAATTAGTTGAACGAATAGGTATGTGAAGAGAGTCTGAAAGATGAAGAATGTAAGTGGGTTAAGAAAAGCTTTCTTCAAAGGTGCTTTTTTACTTTTAAGTCCTCTTTGTCCTGGCTTATATCTGTTTAAATCTTTTCTAAAATGACATAAAGCAGGGATTTCAACTTAATGTGAAAAAACATTCCATTCTTTTAAAAATGACAACATCACTGCCACCCTCAAAAAGTAGTGTTAAGCCATAATCACTCATTTCTTCAGAAAAGCCCTTAGCTTTGGGGGTTTTGTTTATGCTTTGGACCAATTAGGCTCCTTTTGTTAACTAAGCCAAGATTTTCTGACAGTAGAGAAAAGAATTAACACATCGACAGTGTTTGTCTTTGGTAGACAGTAGTTAAAATTGTGTAATATTTAGTACTCTGTCTCCTAACAGTTAATTATCTGTTCCGTTTTACAAGTGGCTTTCACGGTCCACATTTGAAGTTAAATGCTAGTAGACTTGTACTAATGTTTGGGGGGTATTTCAGGATGTAAATTTGGGCTATGAAGGGGAAATGCTTGTGATTACATTTTCTTACATTTTATGGAATAAACGAGTAAATTTAGATATATTACATTCAGATTATGATCTCTACCTCGGTTTTATTATCCTTTTTTTTTTTTAATTTATAAGAGTTGTTTCACAAAAAGTAAACATAATAATTTAAAATTAATCTCTTTCATTTCATGAGAGTACTTTAAAATTTACAAAGTGTTATCATGTAGTTCATACATTCAATAAATATTACTGGTATTATTGTTGTTAGTATTATCCTTATCCCCACTCTGTGGATAAAGAAACTGATCAGTCTGAAGAAAGTCACTGGGCTAGTATCTAACAGATCCCCAAAGTACAACTCAGGAATTCCTGTTGTTTTCATTTACTGCTTTTCCCATAGAACATTTTATATGAATCATTCTTAGAATAGTTAACCTATATTTTTACTTATTTCTGTATCTTTCTTAAGACCTTATGTCTTTTGTATGGCCCACAACTGGATTAACAAATTCATTTGTCTTTTTCTGTGTTTTAGGGCAGAACTCTACTCCACTGGGCTTGTGATCGAGGACATAAGGAACTAGTCACAGTCTTGCTGCAATATAGAGCTGATATTAACTGTCAGGTAAGAGCGATGAGAAAATTCACCCATTCCAGTCCATCTTAGTTCGCTGATTCCTAGGATGTCGATGTTCACTCTTGTCATCTCCTGTTTGACCACTGAACTGAACTGAAGAGTGATGAAAAGGGAACATTTTTTTTTAATGAGGTAAAATCTATATAAAGTAAAATTTACCATATTAATGGTTTTAAAGTATACAGTCCAGTGGCATTAATATATTTAACAACATGTAGCCATTGCTACTGTCTTGTCCTAACATTTTCATCACCCCAGAAGAACAAGGACAGTTTGTACCCGTTAAGTTGTCACTCCCTATTTCCCTTCCATTCCAGATCTTAGCAACAGCTAATCTTTCTGTTTCAATGGATTTGCCTGTTCTGGATATTTCATATAAATGGGATCATAAAATATGTGACTTTTGTCTCTGGCTTCTTTCACTTGGCATGTTTTCAGAGATTATCCATGTTGTAGCAGGTAATTGCACTTCTTTCCTTTTTATGACTAAGTAATATTCTGTTGTATGTATAGAACACATTTTATCCTTCATCAGCTGATGGGTAATTGAGTTGTTCTCACCTTTTGGCAATTGTGAATAATTGCTGTGAACAATTTGCATACTTTTTTTGTTCACAACTTGTTTTCAGTTCTATTGGTTCTGTACTTAGGAGGAGAATTTCCTATATGGTTATTGGATGTTGATCTTTCTGAGGAGACTCCAAACTGTTTTCTGCAGGAGCCGCATGAGCATTTCAGTATTTCCACTTCTTCACCGATACTCGTTATTTTCTTGTTTAATAGCCATTCTAGTGGGGTGTAGTGATCGCATCATAGTATGATTTGGATTTGCATTTCCCTAGTGAGTATTTTTTCATGTACTTGTTAACAGCTTGTCTACCTTCTTTGGAAAAATGTCTATTCAAGTGTTTTGCCCTTTTTTAAACTGAGGGGCTTTTTTATATTTAAGAAGTAAAAGTTCTTATATTCTGGACCTTAAAGCATTATCAGATGCATGGTTTGCAAATATCTTCTCCCTTTCTGTGGGTTGTCTTCCCACTTTCTCGATAGTATCCTGTGGTCCACATAAAGTTTTCAATTTTAATGAAGTTCAGCATATCTGTTTTCTTTGCTTGGTTGTGCTTTTGGTGTCATACCTAAGAAACAATTGACAAATTCATAATTATTAAGATTTACCATGCACTCCTAGAAACTCTGTGCGTATAACTGACTCCCCATTTCCCCGCCCCCCCATAACCCTAGCAAGCACCATTCTACTCTCCATGAATTTGACTATTCTAGATACATCATATAAGTAGAATCATACAGTATTTGTCTTTTTGTGATTGGCTTATTTCATTTAGCATAATTAATGTCTTCAAGGTTCATCCGTGTTGTACCATGTGGCAGAATTTTTTTCCTTTTTAAAACTCAATAATGTTGCATTGTATGTATATACCATATTTTGTTTATCCAAATATCCATCTACAGACATTCAGGTTACTTTCACCTTCTGGCTATTATGATTAATACCTCTGTGAATATGAGTAGCAAATATTTGTTTTGAGTCCTTGCTTTCACTTCTTTTGAGTATATACCCAGAAGTAGAATTGCTGGATCATAGGGTAATTCTTTAATGTTTTGAGGGTCACCATACCATTTCCACAGTGGCTGCACCATTTTACCTTCCCATCAGCAATGCACAGAGATTCCAGTTTCTCCACATCCTTACCAACACTTGTTATTTTCTGTATTTTTTTATATTAGCCATCCTGGTGGATATGAAGTGATATCTCATTGTGGTTTTGATTTGCATTTTCCTATGATTAATGATGTTGAACATTATTAATGTTGACCAGTTAATATTGGCCATACGTTCATCTTCTTTGGAGAAATGTCTGTTCATGTCCTTTGCCCACTCTTTAATTGGGTTGTTTGGGGTTTTTTATTAAGTTGTAAGGTGTGTTAGTCAGTCGTGTCTGACTCTATGCAACTCCATGGACCTGTAGCCTGCCAAGGTCCTCTGTCCATGGGATTTCCCAGACAAGAACACAGAAGTAGGTTGCCATTTCCTTCTCCAGGGGATCTTTCTGACTCAGATATTCTGAATATCAGTCCCTTGTCATATACACAGTTTACAAAAATTTTCTCTTATTCTGTGGGTGGTCTTGCACGCTGCTGATAATAGTGTCCTTTGATACACAGCAGCTTAAAATTTTGAGGAAGTTCATTTTATCTATTTTTCCTTTTGTTGCCTGTGTTTTTGGTATCATATCCAAGAAGTCATTGCCAAATGCCATGTCATGAAATTTTTTCCCCCATATTTTCTTTAACAGCTTTATAATTTTAGCTCTGTTTTTTGACCCGTTTTGAGTCAAAGGTAACCTAAGGGTCCAGCTTCATCTTTTTTGCCTGTGCACTTTCAGTTTTCCCAGTGCCATTCATAGGTTGAAAAGACTGTCCTTTCTTCACTGAATGGTCCTGACACCCTTGTCAAAAACCATGTGACCATATATGCAAGAGTTTGGGATCTCCATTCTCTTCCATTTGTCTATATGTTTGTCTTTATGCCGATACTGCACTGGTTTAATTACTATATCTTTGTAGTAAATTTTGAAATTAGGAAATGTGAGACTTCCAACTTGTTTTTCTTTTTCAAGACTTTTGGCTATTCTGAGTCCTTTGTGTTTCCATGTGAATTTTAGGATGGATTTTTCTCTTTTTACAAAAAACTCATTGGAGTTTTGATAGAAGTGGCATTGAATCTGTAGATCGATTTGGGAGCACAGCTTTCCCCTGTTCTCTGAAAGGAAAGCGAAGAATGAAACCTTTTGTAAGCCAAAATGATGGAAAGCGAAGAAGCAGTTACCTTAGGACACATCTTGCTAATGCATGCACAGAGTAAACTGAGATAAAGCACTGATGCTGGCACAGTTAAAAGTTCAGGTGGCTTCGTGCTGAGATGCAGAGTGTAGTTGCTGGAGAAGGAGAAGGAGCACTGCTCTTGGCGCTCAGAGGGCACACTCCTCTACAGTGCCAGCTGCAAAACAAAGACGGCGTGCTCATTTTGCTTTTTGCCTTTTTTGTAAAAGCAAAAGTCTTCTAGATTTTTTTTTTTTTTTTTTTTTGGTTAGCAAAACCAGGTACTAATAAGGTAGGTCTTTAGTAAAGTGAAATGGTATAAAGCAGACTTTTAAAAGCAGGGATACTCATATTGTCATTTTAACAGTGGTTAAGTCTTCCAGTCCATGGAATGACTTTTCTTTATTTGTGAGTGACTCTAATAAATTAGAGAATTTATTTCAAAACTATTTTATAGTTTTCAGTGTACAATTCTTTTGCCTCCTTGGTTTGGTTTATTCCTAAGTATTTCATTCTTTTTTGACACTACTGTAAATGAAATCGTTTTCTAAATTTCACTTTCTGATTATTCATTGTTAGTGTTTAGAAATGCAACCGATTTTTGTGTGTTGATTTTATATCCTGCAACTTTGCTGAATTTCCTTAATAGTTCTAACAGCTTTTTGTGGAAGCTTAAAGATTTTCTGCATATAAGATATATTGTCTATGAACATATTTTTACTTCTTCCTCTCCAGTTTTGATGTCTTTTATTTCATTTTCTTGCCTAATTGCTCTAGGTCTTCTAGTACTATGTTGAATAAATAGTGAAAGTGGGCATCCATGTCTTATTCAGAAGTTTGCTTCTTAATTTAGTATGTCATATATAAAATGCTTTTCCTTTTCATAATATTTGTTGTCATGTACATCCATTCCACTTTAGCCCATGACCTCACTCTGAACTTTTAATCAAGTCTGAAATGTTTGGTTCTAACTATACTCTCCAATTCATTTCACTCTAAATCTTATTTGACCTTATGGAAATCCCTAGTGCCTTGACTGATTACTTCTTCCATTTTAGCTCATTTGTCCACTCTCATGCTGTTATTGTGTTCAACTTCATTCCCATTCCCTATTTTTCAGCTATGGTAACCATCTGGCAAAACTTTAATTCTGATTAATCCAGTTGCCTGCCTTCTATACATCTACATTCTGGCTCATAGGCAAAGCTAGGAAAACAAAATCATACACCTCTGATATTATCAAAAATCATGGTATCAATCTTTAAT
Organism: Cephalophus harveyi; assembly: GCA_006410635.1. Classification (NCBI taxonomy): domain Eukaryota; kingdom Metazoa; phylum Chordata; class Mammalia; order Artiodactyla; family Bovidae; genus Cephalophus; species Cephalophus harveyi. Next base: position 91,845 of record SJYT01019234.1, on the reverse strand, counting down.
TTTGGCTGGCATGTCTTAATGGTCTTTCTTATTCTCACATTTTCTCCTATTTCACAGACAAAATAGAAGAAATCTTTATCAACAATATGTATCTCAGCCAGTATACTGTTGCACCAATGTGTATTTCTTCTTGTCTTCTCAGACAGTTAAAACTTGCAATATCTAACATTGAACTTGCTGTGCATGCTCAGTGGTGTCTGACTGTTTGTAACCCTATGGACTATCGCCCACCAAGCTCCTCTGTCCATAAAATTTTCCAGGCAAGAATACTGGAGTGGCTTGCCATTTCCTCCTCTAGGGGATCTTCCCGACCCAATGATCAAACCCACGTCTGGTGCATCTCCTGCACTGGCAGGCATTCTTTACCACTAGCACCACCACTGAGCTTACTCAACTACCACTCCCATCCTCACCCAGTAACTGGCACCAACACCCACCCAGTGTTCTAGGAATCAGCCTTGATTTTTCTCTCATTTTCACATCCACTGAAGTCCTCTAGGTTCTGTCTCCTAAGTATATCTCAAATCTGCCCGCTTCTCTATTTCAACATTGCCAGCACCCACCATATCCTTGCTTCTAATCTTGATGTTCTTAGATGTATTTTCCACTTTTCATCTGGAGAGACTTTTACAGATGCTAATTTGCAAATATTTCTCTTGTTTTCTTTTATTGTTCTAAAATTAAATGTGATTTGTCCTGTGAAGCCCTTCATGATCTGGGCTTTGCTTACCTCTCCACTTATTTCTCAACACACTCCTAGCTTATGCACCATCCCTGCTATGATAAGTTTCACTGATTCTGAAGAACTTGACATGTTGCTCACCTGTTGGGCTTTTTAGATACTTCTTCATTCTGCCTCCTAGGCCTAATTTTACATATCCTTTCCTCCAGGAAGCCTTCCTTCACTCTGCCCAGATAGACACCTCCACTGTCTCTTATCGCTCCCTGTTCTTAAGCTCATCAAAGAGCTACCACAATGCAGTCACCGTGCATTGTAATTCATCGTGTACATGTCTATATCCTCATCACCACCATATACAAGTACTAGAGTATGGTTGTCTCCAGTACCCTGGATGTCTGACATACAGATGTTGCTCAGTAAATACTGAACAAAGTAAAATCAGCTTATAAAGAAGCTGACAGAATGTTAGAAAAATAAATCATGAGAACCAGAAAAGGCCTAAGCATTTACCAGAACCTTTGGATTTCCTTGTTATTTTATTAGAATAAATGTTTTTTTCCCATTAGACTTGAGTGCATTCTTCTTGGGCTAGTTTCCTAGCTTTGAGTCATAGATCAAAGTTATAACCTTAGGCCATATATATTTCACTTTTTTTCTTTGTAGGTTGTATATGTACAATGGGAAAAACTCAAATAATGCAAACAACTAATTTTTAAAGAATTCTTTCTCCTTTGTTTCAGAACTTTTATGTATTAAGGAAAATTAGCTCTTTCTTTGTGATATAATAATTATTAAAATGTTTCTTCTAATGCTTGTTATCACTTCATGATTTCTGTGATCCATCTAGAATTAGGATCACATGTATGTAATAGGAATTTTATTTTTGTCCAGATGATTAGCCAGTTCCAATAATGTTTATTGAATAATCTTTTCTCTGCTGATTTAAAGTGTCTTCTTTTTATATTCTCACTTATCTATGAGTTTCACCATATTTCTAGCTGTTCTTCTGTTGCTTTCTTTTTCTGCTCACATACTTGTGCTGTGCTGCTTTAAATATTGTAGCTTCAAAATGTGTTTTAATACCTGGCAGGATAGATTACTTAATTACTTATTCAGAATATTGCACATTATTTTTGCTTGTCTGTTTCTGTGAGTGAGCTTTGAAATTGTCTTTCTGACCCTTGCTTCCCCCAGTTAGCACCAAAACAAAAACTTATTGGCGCACTCATGTCTGTAATTTGGTTTGGATTGTCAGGGGTAGTATTTTAGATGGAAGTGTCCCCAGTTTACACTTAGGCTGAGATTTTTGCATGTGGGTTTCTTGTATTCTATTTGAGTATTATAAGACAAACAATATAAAAAACTGCCATATGTGGTTTTATAGAATACTCTTTACCTAACACTAAACTTCAGTGCAAAGTAAAAGTTCCATGTAGCTTTTTAGGGTGAATAAGTTAGGACTATATGCCTTTCCTTGCCCTCTTTGTCATCATATGACCACTTTGTGTTGTTCCTAGCCTTGGTTTTCCTTTGTTATTGACAATTCTGATCCATATGATCTAGATTCAGTTAAGGGACTGCTTTTGGCTTTGTCAGCTTGGGTTGCTAACATGCTTCCAAATCAGAGGGCTTTTGGAGATTTGCTCTCAAAATAGCTTTCCCCTTGTAATTTCTTCTTTGGTTTCCTTATTGAAAACTCTTTTCAAATATAGACAATACAAACATAGTAAATGGAAGGAAATGTTCATCTCCCTCATGACTCAATCTTTCTTAAACAACATTATTATTGACTGGTCTATTGGTTGCCAAAAAGGAAAATCAATTTTATTAGAAGTATTTGCTTGGCTACAGATCTTGGTACTAACCCAGCAGAGACAGGCTGATGTTATCAAGTATCTGAAGACTAATTTTTACCATTAGCCTGAAACGGAGTAGTAATTAAAGATATGTCAATGTCTACTCTGTGTTTTCCTGTCATTTTTACCTTTCAGTATATCTCATATATACTTTTATTGCACTGCAGTTTCTACTGTGACTTTGATGGAATTGAATCTTTTAATTTTATTTCTGAGAAAGATCCTTTATAGATTTCATTTGTTATCTGGCAGTATTATATACGCAGTTTTGTCTTTTCCACTGCTTGGTATTGATTTTTAGTTCAGCTCTGGAAGTTGGGTTCATAACCACATTTGAGATTAGGATATAGATTAAATACACACACACGTACCCCTCAGACTTCTTGAGTAAATTTGATCTTTAAATCCTGAAGAAAGATTGAAACTACTCTAAAAGCACATTTGAAAGTATCTGAATGCTAAAGATTTATTTCTAGACTTCTCAGATTTATTGTAAAGTAACGTGAAAGAAAGAAGTGGGGTTGGGAGAGGAGGAGCACCGATGGTGTTGAATGTCTGCACTCTGTACTGGGTATTAAGCAATTCAAAAGGCGAATATTTTGAGTGTTACTGAAATGCTTGAGGACTTTGTGGTGTATAAATTACATGGACTTACCATTTATACAATGGCATGGAGCAACATGCTCTCCCACAGAATACTTTGGTGACTGTGTGTTAAAGAAAATTTTGAAAATATGAGATTCAACCAAATTTATTGTGGTGACCATTTTGTAATATATACAAAAACTGAATCATTGTTGTATACCTAAAACAAATGTTATATGTCAATTATATCTCAATTTTTAAAAAGAATACTTGTGAAATGAAAGAACGAGTAAACCTGAAAAAAAGAAATTCTATATGCCTATGTGGTTTTATGAAATAAATGGGAAATATATACATATATATATATAAATTTTAAAGAATGGGGATAGTGACCATTCTAGGTTTATCCCGGTGTTGTAGGGCTTAAAATGCTGAAGTAGCCCCACTACCTCAGGGCTGTCCTCCTGGTTCTTGGCCAAGTCTGCTCTTTCCCAAGTTCCCCAGGCATATTGCTGCTAACACAGCCCTTCTAAGGCTACTATTTATTATGTCGCTGACCTACTCAAAACTCTGTAATGACTGCATTGCTTATAGGATAGATTCCAAACTCTATAGATTTGAATTCAGGAGGGGAGGGTGAGGAGGCACAAACGTATATAAATAAAACCATCTGTGATTCTATTATGTGTTGGGGGGGGAGTAAGATATAAAGCAGCTTTTTAGTATTCACCGTGTACCAGGCATTTTATGTATCATCATCACATCAATCCTATAATGTAGGAGTATTATTATCTGCATTTTAGTGATAAAGAAACAGAAGTCCTAGAGCTAGTAAGTGATAAAGTCTAGGCTTGAAAATGTTGTTTTGGTTCTAAAGCCCAAGCCCTTATCCTCTCCTCTGTAAATTTTGAGTGCCTTTCCTACTTACATAATATGTGTGTGTGTATTTTTAAAGACATTTAGTACATTATTGGACATAAATATTTTCTTCCATTCAGTGAATTGTCATTTCACTTGCTTGATAATATCCTTTGAAAACACAACATTTTTAATTTTGATGAAGCCTAATTTATCTATTTTTTAATTTTGTTGTGTTTTTGGTGGTGTTTCTAAGAAAAGATTAACTTGTTAGAGATCATAGTGATTAAGCCTTTTCCTTCTAATAGTTTTATAGTGTTATCTCTTACATTTAGGTCTTTGATTCATTTTGAATTAATTGTATATGATGTAAGAGAGGAGGCTCACTTCATTCTTTTATATATGGATAGCCAGATGTTTCATTTGACACCAGAAGATAAGCCCCACAGGTCAGAAGGTGTCCAGTATGCTACTGAGGAAGAGTGGAGGGCAATTACTAATTGCTCCAGAAAGAATGAAGCAGTTGGGCCAAAGTGGAAAAACACACAGTTGTGGATGTGTCTGCTAAGGAAAGTAAAGTCCGATGCTGTAAAGAAAAATATTGCATAGGAACCTGGAATGTTAGGTCCATGAATTAAGGTAAATTGGATGTGGTCAAGCAGAAGATGGCAAGGGTGAACACTGACATCTTAGGAATCAGTGAACTAAAATGGACGGGAATGGGTGAATTTAATTAAGATGACCATTATTTTCTGTAGACAAGAATCCCTTAGAAGAAATGGAGTAGCCCTCCATTCATAGTCAACAAGAGTCCAAAATGCGGTACGTGGGTGCAGTCTCAAAAACGACAGAATGATCTTGGTTCATTTCCAAGGCAAACCATTTGACATCACAGTAACCCAGGTCCATGCCCCAACCACTAATGTCAAAGAAGCTGAAGTTGATGAGTTCTATGATGACCTACAAGATCTCTAGAATGACACCTAAAAAAAAGATGTCCTTTTCATCATAGGAGATTGGAATGCAAAAATAGGAAGTCATGAGATACCTGGAGGAACAGGCAAGTTTGGCCTTGGAGTACAAAATGAAGCAGGGCAAAGGCTAACAGAGTTTTGCCAAGAGAACACACTGGTCATAGAAAGCACCCTCTTCCTACAACACAAAAGATGACTCTACACATAGGCTTCACCAGATGGTCAATACTGAAATCAGATTGATTATATTCTTTGCAGCTGAAGATGGAGAAGCTCTATACAGTCAGCAAAAACAAGACCTAGAGGTGACTGTGGCTCAGATCATCAGCTCCTCATTTAGAAATTCAGGCTTAAATTGAAGAAAGTAGGGAAAATCACTAGACCATTCAGGTATGACCTAAATCAAATCCCTTGTAACTATACAGTGGCAGTCATGAATAGATTCAAGGAATTGGATCTGGTAGACAGAGTACATGAACAACTATGGATGGGGGTTCATAACATTGTATGGGAGGCAATGACCAAAACCATCCCAAATAAAAAGAAATGCAAGAAGGCAGAGTGGTTGTCTGAGGACACTTTACAAATAGTTGAGGAAAGAGAACTGAAAAACAAGGGAGAAAGGGAAAGATATACCCATCTGAATGCAGGTTCCAGAGAACAGCAAGGAGAGATAAGAAGGCCTTCTTCAATGAACAATGCAAAGAATTAAAAAACAGAATGAGAAAGACTAAAGACTAAAGACTTTTCTGCTAGGCTCTTTCGTAGACTGTACACAACTGAGGAAAGAATTAGTGAACCTGAAGCTATGTTAGTGAAAACTTACAAAACTGACATGCACAAAGAAAAACAAATGAGAGAAAAATAAAAAGAGCATTTCTGAGACCTTTTGAACAATTTTATAGGGTGTAACATACATGTAAGTGGAATATCAGAAGAGCAAATAGAGCAGAAAAAATATTGGAGTGACTGGCCATTTTCCAAATTAATGATACACACCAAATCACAAATCTAGGTTTGCTCAGCAAGCACCAAACAGGATGAATACTATTATAAAGGGAGGAAAGTAAAAGGAGTTAAATGGAATAAGGTTTCTACATTTCATCCAAGTGGTAAAATGTCAGTAGGTAATAAGTAAATGAAGTAGTAAAATAAATAGGGGAAGGAGTACAGCAGGACTGTCTGCTGTCACCCTGTTGGTTTAATCTGTATGCTGAGCACATCATGAGAAATGCCAGGCTGGATGATTACAAGCTGGAATCAAGATAGGCGGGAGAAACATCAACAACCTCAGATGTGTGGATGATACCACTCTAATAGCAGAAAGCAAAGAGGAACTAAAGAGCCTCTTGAGGATGGAGGAGGAGAGTGAAAGACCTGACTTAAAACTAAATATTAAAAAAACTAAGATCATGGCATCTGGCCCCATTATTTCATGGCAAATAGAGGGGTAAAGGTGGAAGGAGTGACAGATTTCCCCCTCTTGGGCTCTAAAATCACTGCAGATGGTGACTGCAGGCATGAAATCAGAAGACATCTGCTTCTTGGAAGGAAAGCTATGACAAACCTAAACAGCGTATTGAAAAGCAGAGATATTACTCTGCCCGCAAAGGTCTGTATAGTCAAGGCAATTGTCTTCCCAGGGGTCACGTACAATTGTGAGAGCTGGACCGTCAAGAAGGCAGGACGCCAAAGAACTGATGCCTTTGAACTGTGATGCTGGAGAAGACTCCTGAAGGTCCCTTGGACAGCAAGAAGATCAAACCAGTCAATCTTAAGGGAGATCAACCCTGAATATTCACTGAAAGGACTGATGCTGAAGCTAAAACTCCAGTATTTTGTTCATCTGATGCGAACAGCGGACTCACTGGAAGAGTCCCTGGTGCTGGGCAAGATTGAGAGCAGAATGAGAAGAGGGCATCAGTGGATGAGATAGTTGGATGCCACCACCATGAACTTGGGCAAACTTCAGGAGGTGGTGAGGGACAGAGAAGCCTAACGTGCTACAGTCCATGGGGTCACAAAGAGTTGGACACAACTGGGCAACTGAACAACAATAAGTAAATAATAAGTCATACATACACACACACGTACATATACAGATACACACATACTACATCCACGTGGTAAAATGTCAATACCAGTAAATAGTAATAAGTTATACAAACATACACAGGAAAAATAATACCTTTAGAATAATGATTTTAAAAACTACAAAAAATATAATAAACACTATAATTGATACGTAGGTGAATTTTTTTAATGAGGCCTTCTGAACCCAGAGGCTTTAAATTATAGGCTCAATTTCTTTTAGTGATCCAAGACTGTTCACATTTTATATAGAGGTCAGTTTTAATAAGTCAGGGTTTTTCATAGAATTTGTCTATTTCATCTTAAGTTATAAAAGACTGACCTAAAATTATTCATAATATCCTCGTGCTATCATTATAGTATCTCTAGACTGTATAGTGATCTCTTTTTAAAATTTTTCTGATACTGATAATTTATATTTTTACTGATTATTCTTGCTAAGGGTTTATCAACTTTATTGATTTCAAAGAATGAACTTTTAGCATTGTTGATTGTCTCCATTTTATATTTGGTGTCTGCATTGATTTTTGCTTTTTGTTCTTTCCTTCTACTTTCTTTGGATCTAATATACTTTTCTTTTTCTGGCTTCTTGACATGGAAGTTTAGATAATTTATTTCCAACTATTCTAATAGGTATACTTAGAAGTATAAATTTCTCTTATGCATTATTTTAAATGCATGTAGCAAATTGTTATGTTCTATTCAAAATATTTTTTTTTAATTTCCACTGCAGTTTCTTCAAATACAGTCACGTTGGTGGTTAGGGCCTAAATATATGCATGGCAGAGGGTGGGGTGGTTTATACAATTCAATCTATTAACATTATATCTTTATATTGTAAATGTGCTTATTATAAATAGCATGTAGTTGGGTCCTGGTTTTTATCCAGTGTGATCATCTTTATCTTTTAATATTTATTTACATTTAATGTAATAACTGATACAGTTCTGTTTAAGTTTACCATTTTTGTGTTTTTTTTAGTTTGTCTCACCTGCTTTTTGTCTTTCTGTTTTTCCTTTCCAAACTTCTTTTGTATTTGTCAAGTATTTTTTATTATATCATTTTACCTTTTTTTATTGTGTATTTGTTATTCTTTAATAGATTCACTTTTAGTGGCCACGATAGAAATTACAAAACAGTCCCTTAACTTATTATAGTCTACCTTAAGTTAATACTTTTGTCATGTCCTGAACACTGTGAAAAATCTTAAAATGGTTTAATTCTGTTTATTTTTTTCTAGCTTGTGTGGCTGTAATTGTATTACATTATACATGATATATTTTTGCTTCTCTATTTTCTACATTCCTAACAAGATACTGTTTTTGCATTAGTCAGTAATCTTTTATCAGTATTCACATATCTACCCTTTCTAATGCTCTTTCACTTCTTGCAATTTCCTGATTCTATCTGGTATCATTTTTCTTTTGCCTGGAGAACTTTAATATTTCTTGCAGTATTGACTTCTAGTGATGAATCATCTCAGCTTCAGTTGTCTGAGTATGTCTTTTCCACTTATAGTTTAGAAAGGTAATTTTGCTTGATAGAGAATTCTGTTGGCCAGTTTATTTTTTCTGCCCTTTAAAAGAGCTGTCATTCTATTATCCTCTAGTTCACATTTTGACTTGAGAAGTTGGCTGGAGTTCTTTTTGTTGTTCCTCTGAAGATAGTCTTTTTTCTCTGACTGCATTTAAGATTTTTTCCTATATTTCATCTTCCAGCAGTGGTTGTTTTTGTTTGATTGATATTTTAAATTCTGCTTGGGGCTCTACATTGAGTTCTTAATTACAGATATTATAATTTTCCAGGTCTGGACTGATCATTTGATTACTTTCACTTACTCCCTTTTTCTGTTGAAAATTTCCATCTTTTCTTCTGTTTTCTTTCACATATTTATAATGATTATCGTGACGTTCATATCTTTTAATTTATATACCTGAATCATCTTTGAAGCTGCTGCTTTTGGCTATTTTTTGTTTATGAATCACAATTTCCTACTCGTTCACATTTCTAGATTTTAAATTTTTTCATTTTGAAATGATTTCAAATTTATACAAATAATAAGAGTATGAGTCTTAAACCTTGAACTCAGAGAGTATTTTGCCAACGTTACGCCCACCACCCCTGTGCAAACAAGGACATTCTACTTTGTTGTCGTTCAGTTGCCAAGTTGTGTCCTACTCTTTGCGACACCATGGACTGCAGCCCGCCAGGCCTCTCTGTCCCTCACTGTCTCTCACTTTGCCCAAGTTCATGTCCATTGACTCAGTGATGCCATCCAACTGTCTCATCCTCTGTCACCCTCTCTTCCTTCTGCCTTTAATCTTTCCCAGCATTGGGGTCTTTTCCAATGACTCAGCAGCTGTTCACATCAGGTGACCAGAATACTGGGGCTTCAGCTTCAGCATCAGTCCTTCCAGTGAGTATTCAGGGTTGATCTCCTTTAGGATTGACTGGTTTGATCTCCTTGCTGTCCAAGGGACTCTCAGGAATCTTCTCTGGCAACACAGTTTAAAAGCATCAATTCTTTGGTGCTCTGCTTCTTTATGGTCCAACTCTCACATCTGTACATAACTACTGGAAGGACCAAGGCCTTGACTATATGGACCTTTGTTGGCAAAGTGATATCTTTGCTTTTTGATACACTGTCTGAATTTGTCATAGCTTACCTTCCAAGAAGCAATCGTCTTTTAATTTCATGCCTGCAGTCACCATCTGCAGTGATTTTAGAGCCCAAGAAGAGCAAATCTGTCACTACTTCCAGCTTTTCCCCTTCTATTTGCCACGAAGTGATGGAGCCAGATGCCAGAATCTTTGTTTTTGTAATATCGAGTTTTAAGCCAGCTTTTTCCCTCTACTCTTTCACCTTCATCAAAAGACTCTTTAGTTCCTCTTTGCTTTCTGCCATTAGCGTAGTATCATCTGCATACCTGAGGTTGTTGATATTTTTCCTTGCAGTCTTGATTCCAGCTTATAATTCATCCCATCCAGCTAAGGAATGTTCAAACTATTGGACATTCTATTATATATGCATAATTCAACCATCACAATCAAGATATCACCACCGATATAGCTATCTAATCTTTATACCAGATGGCCAATACCAACATCAGGTTGACTGTATTCTTTGCAGCCAAAGATGGAGAAGCTCTATACAGTCAGCCAAAACAAGACTGGGAGCTGACTGTGGCTTAGATCATGAACTCCTTATTGCCAAATTCAGACTTAAATTGAAGAAAGAAGGGAAAACTGCTAGACCATTCAGCTATGACCTAAATCAAAACCCTTACAGTTATACAATGGAAGTGACAAATAGATTCAAGGGATTACATCTAATAGAGTGCCTGAAGAACTATGGACAGAGGCTCATGACATTGTAGAGAAGGCAGTGATCAAGACCATCCCCAAGAAAAAGAAATGCAAAGAGGCAAAACAGTTGTCTGAGGAGGGCTTACAAACAGCTGTAAAAAGAAGAGAAGCAAAAGGCAAGGGAGAAAAGGGAAGATATACCCATTTGAATGCAGAGTTCCAAACAGCAAGGCGAGATAAAAAAGTCTTCCTCAGCGATCAATGCAAAGAAGTGGAGGTAAACAATAGAATGGGAAAGACTAGCGATCTCTTCAAGAAAATTAGAGATACCAAGGGAACATTTCATGCAAAGATGGGCACAATAAAGGACAGAAATGGTATGGACCTAACAGAAGCAGAAGATATTAAGAAGAGGTGGCAAGAATACACAGAAAAACTATACAAAAAAGATCTTAATGATATGCAGATGATACCACCCTTATGGCAGAAAGTGAAGACGAACTAAAGAGCCTCTTGGTGAAAGTGAAAGAGGAGAATGAAAAAGTTGGCTTAAAACTCAACATTCAGAAAAGTAAGATCGTGGCACCTGGTCCCATCACTTCATGGCAAAAATTGATGGAGAAACAATGGAAACAGTGACAGACTTTATTTGGGCGGTGGGGGGGGCGCTTCAAAATCACTGCAGATGGTGACTGCAGCCATGAAATTAAAAGACACTTACTCCTTGGAAAAAAAGTTTGACCAACCTAGACAGCATATTAAAAAGCAGAGACATTCCTTTGCCAACAAAGGTCCGTCTAGTCAAGGCTATGGCTTTTCCAGGAGTCATGTATGGATGTGAGAGTTGGACTATAAAGAAAGCTGAGTGCCAAAGAATTGATGGTTTTGAACTGTGGTGTTGGAAAAGACTCTTGAGAGTCCCTTGGACAGCAAGGAGATCCAACTACTCCATACTAAAGGAAATCAGTCCTGAATATTCATTGGAAGGACTGATGCTGAAGCTGAAACTCCAATTCTTTGGCCACCTGATGAGAAGAACTGACTCATTTGAAAAGACTCTGATGCTGGAGAGATTGAAGGCAGGAGGAGAAGGGGACGACAGAGAATGAGATGGTTAGATGGCATCACCGATTCAGTGGACATGAGTTTGGGTAAACTCCGGGAGTCGGTGATGGACAGGGAGGCCTGGCGTGCTGCAGTGCATGGGGTCACAAAGACCCCATGAGTGATTAAGTGACTGAACTGAACCGAATCTTCGTGTCATTCAGGTATGGCCAATTGGCCCTAGAATATATTTTATAACAAAGGGATTCAGTTTAGAATCACACATTGCATTTATTTATTATGCCTAAAATAGCCTAAAGAAACTAAGGATTTCCTTCAGTCTACAAGAGTTACACAGCTTCTCCTTGACACTTACTACTTTGATACCTTTAAAGATTACAGACCAATTATTTTACAGAATGTTTCTCTGCTGGAGTTTGTCTAATGTTTCCTCCTGTTCACATTGTGCATCTTTTATCAGGGATATCATAAAAATGATACTGCATTCTCATTGGAACATGTATCCAACGGCACATACTTGCAATTTGCTTCATTACTGATGTTGTTTATTTTGATCACTTGGTTAAGATCATTCCTGGCCAGATTCTTCATAGTAAAATTATTTTTGTCCCTTTGTAATTCATTTCTGTTTTGTGGGATGATATTTGGGAATATTTGTCCTCATCAAAATTTCAGTTTATTTACACTTTTATTTACATCAGTTTGGATTCATGGTTTCCTTGTTATAATGTAACAAGGTCCAACTCTTTGCAACCCCATGGACTATACAGTCCATGAAATTTTTCAGGCCAGAATACTGGAGTGGGTAGCTTTTCCCTTCTCCAAGCGATCTTCCCAACCTAGGAATCAAATCGGGATCTCCTGCATTGCAGGTGGATTCTTTACCAACTGAGCTATCAGGGAAGCTGTTATAAGGCAGTGTTTTTAATTTTATCCTCCTGTGGCATCACTGACTCAATGGACATGAGTTTTGAGCAAACTCGGGGAGATAGTGAAGGAAGGGGAAGCCTGGTGTGCTGCAGTTCATAGGGGTCACAAAGAGTTGGACACAACTTAGCGAACAACAACAATAATAATGCTCAGATTATTACAGATTTGGCCAATGGAAGCCATTTCAGTCTGGCCTTTGTGTTCTATTGATATGTGTGCAGAATTCTTTGAGAATTTTTTTCACTCTCTGGTATAACAAGAACTCCCAGGTTCATCTTGAACTTTCCATTTTTCCAGTCCTGGAAATAGAGAGCTCTAGTTCAGCTCAATAGAGAATGGTATTTAGAAACCAAAATCTGAACATTAGATGTGCTCATTCCTGTTGGCTATCATTCTTCCCAGATTAGCTATTATACACAGACATTTAAAAATCTGTATTCATTTTTCCTGTGTATGTAGTTTACACCAGTACCTTTTCTTCTAGTTCTGTGCCACAAGATTCATTGTTTTCTCTTTCTATATTTGTAACTCTCTTGACAGTGAGAATCCTGGCTTCCATTATCATATTTGCTTATTTGATCAATCTCTCATTCTGCTGCCACCCCCTCTCCTGCGTGGATACACTCATCATACGGAAGCTCTGACAATTTGCTCAGACCACGTTTCTAGAGGATGCCCTCCTCATTCCTCTTGGTCTCTGACACCCTGAGCCAGGACACACTCCCATGTGAGTGCCTTGCTTACTCAGCTTAGGCTTCAACGTCCATGTCAACCTTTTGTGGGAGTATCTTCTTCACTCTTCTTGGTCTCTGAAACTTTGTACTGAACTGTCTTCCTATGTGGACCTCCTCCTCATCCTGAATGAGCTTTGACACCGCACACTAGGCTGCTGCCACTCCAGTTGCACACCCTTCTCATCCCAGTTAGGCTCTGGATCACTTTGCTCTGGACAGCTACTGCTCCCCTCTTGCCTCTTTCCACTCCACAAAGACACCTACCTCACGCACTCGTATGGCTTCAAAACTGAACTGTTCCAGAAAGGAAAAGGAAGAGCTATATCTCATGTTTTACTATATTGCACATTATGTATAAAGAACTATAGAGACAGAAGTTGGTGGTGTTTTCCTCGAGAGGTCACTCCTTAGCCTTTATCAGATATATAATTCGAGGGGCTGATCATGTCACATCAACAAGGAATTGAGCTTTGTTGGGGCTGGGCAGCAGCATTGGTGGGACTTCGTCCTGTTTTCCTGCGTATTTTGGGGGTGATTCTTTATGGATTTTGCTTATGAGCCTATGAGCCTCTGCTTCCCTGTCTTGAAAGACTGGTCAAGATTCAGTCTGATGTTTTTCCCTCTTTGAGCTTTCTCTTCCCGCTTTCTACCTCCTACTGCTTCCAAATTTTGGCATAAGGTTCAGGCTGAGATCTTTTGTATGAGGCAGGCTCCCTTCTTCAAGCAGGACTTTGTCTCAAATATTACAGGACAGCAGATTCGTGTGTGCTTTTTTAGAAACTCTGGCTTTCCACACGTCCCCTGAATTCAGAAAATAGACCATGTAGGAGAACAGCGTTTTGTGTTTGGGACTTCGAAAATTTTTGAATTGTTGAGCCAGCCCCATACAGCCTCTGAAAGCTTTGCTGCTTTTATTTTCTCGGGTGTCATTATTTCATGTGAGCCAGGCTCATCCTCAGCTCAGCCTATGCACAGAATCAGTAAATGCCCCCAGGTAAGAAAGCAGCAGGAGAGAGCCTATTCTCCTCTAAATAGCTTTTTGATATATTTTACTCAGTCTTTTTTGCTTCCATGACTGTTAAATAGCTCTAGAAATATAATTTCCTCAGTTTACCCAGCTTCTTTTTCTTTTTTTGGCTTTTGGGTAGAGAAAGCTACTTTATTGTTTCTTCTTCTATCCTCCCTGGAACTAGAAAACAGATTTTGGGTTTTGTACTTCTTTTTCACTTAATGTTATATAGTGACCATTTTTATATGTCATTCAGTATTTTTCAAAATGTTTTTTATTGTTTTTTTTTTAATAGGTCATCAAATAGAGGGCCTTATATCCCTGGCAACAGTAGAGCACATGATATATGCAAAAATAAATGAAAAAACGTAAGATAAGTGTGATGCATCTTTACAGAGCATTCATCTTCAAAAACTGGGGAATACAGACAATTTAACTTAGATGTAGCTCCAAATATCATTTGATACAGAAACAAACACAGGTATATAATTGTGGAATAGGATATAAAATGCACAGAAATTATTTAGATAAAATAGGACCTTAAGGAAATTTCATGTTTTCACTTCTCTCTCTTTTTTTTTTTAATATTTAAGTATGTAAATATCATGAAGTATTTCTATTTTCTAATTTTAGGAGACATGTACTGATCTTCCCTTCTTTTGTCTGCTTTAAAAAAAAAATTGTCCTGAGGATATAGAGGAGGTTTGGCTTCTTTTTACTATCTTTTCTTTATTGTGTGCATATACACTATTGTTATTTGCAGAGTTGAACAAAATAAATAATGAGGGTGAGAGTTTTTTATTGTGGAAAAAAGTTACAAATAAGAAAAGGGTAAACTAAACTCTGTAGTGTTGAATTATAATTGAAGGTATCAGTAAATATGTATTATTCAGTATACACACAGATTGATACACAAACATAATGTATTATTCTTTTCATGGCTGAGTAATATTCCATTGTGTATATATAAACATATCACATCTTTATCTGTTCTGTTGATGTATTTGGGTTGTTCCCATGTCTTCACTATTGTAAATAGTATTGCTGTGAACATTAGGATGCATGTGTCTTTTCGGATTAGTTTTCTTCGGATATATGCCTAGGAGTGAGATTGTTGGATCATATGGTAGTTCTATTTTTAGCTTTTTAATGAGCCTTCATATTGTTCTCCATAGTGGCTGTATCAATTTACTTTCCCACCAGTAGTGTAAGAGAATTACCTTTTCTCTATATCCTCTCTAGCATTTATTATTTATAGACTTTTTGATGTTGGCCATTCTGACTGGTGTGAGGTGATACCTTATTGTAGTTTTGATTTGCGTTTCTCTAATAATTAGTAATGCTGAGCATCTTTTCATGTACCTGTTGGTCATCTGTATGTCTTTAGAGAGATGTCTGTTTAGGTCTTCTGCGCATTTTTCAATTGGGTTGTTTGCTATTATTGTTGAGTTATATGAGCTGTTTATATATTTTGAAAATTAAGCCTTTGTTGGTTGTCATCATTTACAAATATTTTCTCCCATTCTGTAGGTTGTCCTTTCATTTTTTTGTTTTTAATGATTTCCTTTGCTATACAAAAGCTTGTAAGTTTATGACCCCATGGACTGTAGCCCACCAGGCTTTTCTGTTCATGGAATTCTCCATGGACACTGGAGTGGGTAGCCATTCCCTTCTCCAGGATATCTTCCTGACCCAGGGATCAAACCCTACAATCTCCTACATTGCAGGCAGATTCTTTACCTTCTGAGCCACCAGGGAAGCCCCATAAGTTTGATTGCTGCTGCTGCTGCTGCTAAGTTGCTTCAGTTGTGTCCGACTCTGTGTGACCCCACAGACAGCAGCCCACCAGGCTCCCCTGTCCCTGGGATTCTCAAGGCAAAAACACTGGAGTGGGTCACCATTTCCTTCTCCAGTGCATGAAAGTGAAAAGTGAAAGTGAAGTCGCTCAGTCATGTCCGACTCTTAGTGACCCCATGGACTGTAGCCCACCAGGCTCCTCCATCCATGGGATTTTCCAGGCAAAAGTACTGGAGTGGGGTGCCATTGCCTTCTCCGATAAGTTTAATTAGTTCCCATTTGTTTTTGTTTTTATTGCTTTGGGAGACTGACCTTAGTAGACATTGTTACAGTTTATGTCAGAGAATGTTCTGTCTATGCTCTCTTCTAGGAGTTTTACGGTGTCATGTCTTATAAGTCTTTAAGCCATTTGAGTTTTTGTGCATAGTGTGAAGATGTATTCTAACTTCATTGATTTACATGCAGCTGTCCCACTTTACTAGCACCATTTGCTGAAGAGTGTCTTCCAATCTTGTATTCTTGTCTCCTTTGTCAAAAATTAATTGAGTATAGGTGTGTGGGTTTATTTCTGGGCTATCCATTCTGTTCTGTTGATTCATATCATCTGTTTTTGTGCCAATACAACACTGTTTTGATTATTGTAGCTTTGTAGTATTATCTGAAGTCTGGGAGTATTATCTGAATTCTGGGAGGGTTATGCCTCCTGGTTTGTTCTCTTTTCTCAAGATCGCTTTGGCAATTCTGAGTCTTTTATGATTCCATATAAATTCCTGGATTATTTCTTCTAGTTTTGTGAAAAATGTCGCGTCGGGAGCCACGTTAGGCATTACTAACAAAATGGAGGCACGGCCCCAACCCCCTCTCCTCATCTCACAGGCATGGTCCCAGGATGAAGGAGTTAGGTCTTGTGATTCTGACTTGTTACTTCCTTTCCTCAGTTGAACTGGCTGGAAAGAATGTTAAGGTGCTTATTGTTCTGGAGAGAAGAATGAGAAAGCACAAAGCCTTCTGCAGTCGTGCCCAGAAAATAATCTATAAAGTAGCCATTGACATTTGTTCAAGGATCTTTATAAAGAATGTTCCAGGATGAGCACGTAGGCCGCAGCTTGAAACCATGGGAAGGATTGTTATCTGAGACCTGTTTATGAGGGGAATGTTTATGGCAAAAGAAGTTTGCTGAGCTTCAATTCAGTTCAGTTCAGTCGCTCAGTTGTGTCTGACTCTTTGCGACTCCATGAATTGCAGCATGCCAGGCCTCCCTGTCCATCACCAGCTCCCGGTGTTCACTCAGACTCACGTCCATCAAGTCCGTGATGCCATCCAGCCATCTCATCCTCTGTCGTCCCCTTCTCCTCCTGCCCCCATTCTCTTCCAGCATCAGAGTTTTTTCCAATGAGTCAACTCTTCGCATGAGGTGGCCAAAGTACTGGAGTTTCAGCTTTAGCATCATTCCTTCCAAAGAACACCCAGGGCTAATCTCCTTCAGAATGGACTGGTTGGATGTCCTTGCAGTCCAAGGGACTCTCAAGAGTCTTCTCCAACACCACAGTTCAAAAGCATCAGTTCTTTGGTGCTCAGCTTTCTTCACAGTACAACTCTCACATCCATACATGACCAATGGAAAAACCATAGCCTTGACTAGATGGACCTTTGTTGACAAACTACTGTCTCTGCTTTTCAATATGCTATCTAGGTTGGTCATAACTTTCCTTCCAAGGAGTAAGCATCTTTTAATTTCATGACTGCAATCACCATCTTCAGTGATTTTGGAGCCTAAAAAAATAAAGTCTGACACTGTTTCCACTGTTTCCCCATCTATTTCCCATGAAGTGATGGGACCAGATGCCATGATCT
>SJYT01019234.1:39131-68105 GCA_006410635.1 Cephalophus harveyi | reverse complement strand
TTGTTGACCATGATGACTACTCCATTTCTTCTGAGGGATTCCTGCCCGCAGTAGTAGATAAAATGGTCATCTGAGTTAAATTCACCCATTCCAGTCCATTTTAGTTCGTTGATTCCTAGAATGTCGATGTTCACTCTCGCCATCTCGTTTGACCACTTCCAACTTGCCTTGATTCATGGAGCTGACATTCCAGGTTCCTATGCAGTATTGCTCTTTACAGCATCGGACCTTGCTTCTATCACCTTGCTGAGCTTAGGGTTTAGGAATAATTAAGAATAGCTAAAAGCCTTTTTAGGAGATAGTGATCTTAAGATGCTAGGGGCAAACAGGATTTAGAAAGATAAAAAATAAACAGGAATATAGCATGAGTTACAACATAATCACAAGTTAAGTATAGGACACATAAGAGGAAGTAGATAATAGATAGTAAAGCTGATTCTGAGAGAATCGCTGAAGCAGAAACTCTGTCTGTAGGGCAACAGTGATTTCTGGAGACAATATATCTGGGTGGGGGAAACTAAAAATGTCAAATCTCTGATCTAATGCTTTTGTCAAAGTATAAAAGAAAACTTGAAGCTTGAAATAACATGTAGTCCTGTACCTCGAGTCAGAGGCTACATCATTGTCCGCTGTCACCACTCACCCCTTCAAGCTGATTCCTTGGATGCTGGAGCTGGACTCTGGCAATGTCATGGATAATTTGATAGGGATCTCATTAAGTCTGTTGATTGCTTTGGGTAGTATTGCCATTGTAACAATATTAATTCTTCCAATCCAAGAACATGGACTATTTTTCCATTTCTTTGAATCCTCTTGAATTTCCTTTATTAATGTCTTATGGTTCTCAGCATAGGTCTTTCATTTCCACTACTTTTTTATCCATTCTCTTATAGGTAGCCAGTCTCTCTTGTTTCTGGCTTATCTTTCCCATATCTCTTTTGCACTAATAGGCAAGTGCATGACCATTTTCAACTGCAGCCATGACATTAGAAGACGCTTACTCCTTGGAAGAAAAGTTATGTCCAACCTAGATAGCATTTTCAAAAGCAGAGACATTACTTTGCCGACTAAGGTCCGTCTAGTCAAGGCTATGGTTTTTCCTGTGGTCATGTATGGATGTGAGAGTTGGACTGTGAAGAAGGCTGATCGCCGAAGAATTGATGCTTTTGAAGTGTGGTGTTGGAGAAGACTCTTGAGAGTCCCTTGGACTGCAAGAAGATCCAACCAGTCCATTCTGAAGGAGATCAACCCTGGGATTTCTTTGGAAGGAATGATGCTAAAGCTGAAACTCCAGTACTTTGGCCATCTCATGCGAAGAGTTGACTCATTGGAAAAGACTCTGATGCTGGGAGGGATTGGGGGCAGGAGGAGAAGGGGACGACCGAGGATGAGATGGCTGGATGGCATCACTGACTCGATGGATGTGAGTCTGAGTGAACTCCGAGAGATGGTGATGAACAGGGAGGCCTGGCGTGCTGCGATTCATGGGGTCGCAAAGAGTCGGACACGACTGAGCGACTGAACTGAACTGACTGAATTTACATGAAAGATAACATTCTATAATCTTTTGCACTTCATTTCTTTCATTTAACAATAGGTCCTGAAAGTTACTCCATATCATTTCATAAAGATCTTTATCCTTTTTTCACAGCTGCATAGCACTCTTTGTGTGGATATGTCATAGTTTATTCAACCTCTCTTCTGTGTATGAGCATTTAGATAATATCCAGTATTTGGCACTTCTAATGCTATAACTAGTGGCACTGTGCATATGTATTTTCATGTTGTTGGACATGTACCTTCAGGATAGATTCCTATAAGTGGAATTACTGGGTCAAAAGATAAATGCATAAAAGATTCTTTGCTCCTTGGAAGCAAAGCTATGATCAACCTAGACAGCACATTAAAAATCAGAGACATTACTTTGCCAGCAAAGGTCTGTCTAGTCAAAGCTATGGTTTTTCCAGTAATCATGTATGGATGTGAGAGTTGGACTATAAAGAAAGCTGTTCAGTTCAGTTGCTCAGTCATGTCTGACTCTTTGCAACCCCATGAACCACAGCACGTCAGGCCTCCCTATCCATCAAAGAAAGCTGAGTGCCAAACAGTTGATGCTTGTGAACTGTGGTGTTGGGGAAGACTCTTGGGAGTCCCTTGGACTGCAAGGAGATCCAACCAGTCAATCCTGAATATTCAATGGAAGGACTGATACTGAAGCTGAAACTCCAATATTTTGGCCACCTGATGGAAAGAACTGACTCATTTGAAAAGACCCTAATGCAGGGAAAGATTGAAGGCATGAGGAGAAGGGGACAACAAAGGATGAGGTGGTTGAATGGCATCACTGACTTGATGGACATGAGTTTGAGTAAGCTCTGAGAGTTGGTGATGGACAGGGAGGCCTGGCGTGCTGCAGTCCATGGGGTCGCAGAGAGTCGGACACAACTGGGTGACTGAAGTGAACTGATAGTATTTTTAGGTATTGCCCATTTTCTCTCCAGAACGGTTGTACCAGTTTGCATTCATACTAGCAATTTATGGCAGTGCCTTTTTCCTTACAGTCTTGTCATATTGTATTCTTCACATTTTTACATTTTTGCCATCTTATGGAGAATTGGTATCTCAGTGTTGTCAGTGTTGTTCTAGTTGTGTGAGTTGTTATATATTTTCATATGTTCAGTTCAGTCGCGTCCAACTCTTTGCAACCCCATGAATCGCAGAACACCAGGCCTCCCTGTCCATCACCAGCTCCCGGAGTTCACTCAGACTCACGTCCATCAAGTCAGTGATGCCATCCAGCCATCTCATCCTCTGTCGTCCCCTTCTCCTCCTGCCCCCAATCCTTCCCACCATCAGAGGTTTTTCCAATGAGTCAACTCTTCGCCTGAGGTGGCCAAAGTACTGGAGTTTCAGCTTTAGCATCATTCCTTCCAAAGAACACCCAGGGCTGATCTCCTTTAGAATGGACTGGTTGGATCTCCTTGCAGTCCAAGGGACTCTCAAGAGTCTTCTCCAACACCACAGTTCAAAAGCATCAGTTCTTTGGTGCTCAGCTTTCTTCACAGTACAACTCTCACATCCATACATGACCAATGGAAAAACCATAGCCTTGACTAGATGGACCTTTGTTGACAAACTACTGTCTCTGCTTTTCAATATGCTATCTAGGTTGGTCATAACTTTCCTTCCAAGGAGTAAGCATCTTTTAATTTCATGACTGCAATCACCATCTTCAGTGATTTTGGAGCCTAAAAAAATAAAGTCTGTCATGGTTCACGTATTGCTGAAGCCTGGCTTGGAGAATTTTGAGCATTACTTTACTAGCATGTGAGATGGGTGCAATTGTGCGGTAGTTGGAGCATTCTTTTGCATTGCCTTTCTTTGGAATTGGAATGAAAACTGACCTTTTCCAGTCCTGTGGCCACTGCTGAGTTTTCCAAATTTGCTGGCATATTGAGTGCAGCACTTTCACAGCATCATCTTTCAGGATTTGAAACAGCTCAACTGGAATTCCATCACTTCCACTAGCTTTGTTCGTAGTGATGCTTTCTAAGGCCATCATGATTATCTGGGTCGTGAAGATCTTTTTTGTACAGTTCTTCTCTGTATTCTTGCCACCTCTTCTTAATATCTTCTGCTTCTGTTAGGTCCATACCATTTCTGTCCTTTATCAAGCCCATCTTTGTATGAAATGTTCATAGTAGGTATTAAAGTCTAGAATGGCTCTTTCTCCCTCATAGTGTTTCTTTTTAAATGTTTTCCTGGCCATTCTTGCATGTTTGTTTGTTGTATATGAACTTTAATTTCAATTTGTGTTAACTCCATAAAATAGCTTATTGGGATTGTATTGAATTTATAAATTAGGGAGAATTGACATAATCATGTTGATTCATCCTATCCAAATACAGGGGATGTCTTTCCATTTGATCAAGTCTACTTTTGCATCTTTTAGGAGTTTTCCTCTTAGAAGTTTTGCCCATTTCTAGTTAAATCGATTCTTATATATTTATCTTATTTGCTATAAACTGTTTATTATTAGTAAGTTTTCTAAATAATGTTTGAGACTTTTAGCTCTCTAATTTGTTTACTTTAATGCAGTTTTCTTATCATTTATATGGCATTAAGTCATTATCTACATTTAAGCATTTCAACTAAGTGAAGGCATGAGAATGCTAAAATTTCCTGTTTACCCTCACATGAGGTGGCCCTAATTAAAAGGTCATTTGAAAAGTCTGGGCTAATGTGTTAAATTGCCTGTATGATTTGCTAGAGAATTGCTTTTTAATTCCACTTAAGAATATGCTGCAACTTAATGAAAGTCAGGTGTGAAAACAAGCTGTTTGTCAAAACACATTTTGATCTTCTTTTCCTGCTGAATAGATCATTATGAAAATAGCCTTAGTCTTCAAATTTTTCTTTAATCCTTGATTATTGCACACACTGTAAACAGTCTAGTTCTCATACCAGTTTTACTTTCTTCCTAGATTGCTAATATATTTTTGGGTGCTGAGGAAGAAACGTTTACTAGTAGTTGAGCGTAGAACTTTTCTGTGGGAACATATAACATTCTTCTCTAAAATGAATGACGTTTTATATAATCTACAGAAACCAAATGAACATGTATGTGATAGGGGGAAGAAGGGAGATGGAGAATAAACCCAGTAGCTATACTTTTCAAATATATAATTGATTTATTTTTCATTACAAGAACCATTTTCATGTGTGCCTATTTCTTTCCTGCAGTATTATTTGATAAGAACATTTCCATTCTTAAAGGCTTGATAAATCACTGGTTTATAATGTTATGGCATAACCGTCTATGGGCTTCCCAGGTGGCTCAGTGGTAAAGAATCAGTGTCAAGCAGAAGACGTGGGGTTTTATCCCTGGGTTGGGAAGATCCCCTGGAAAAGGAAATAGCAACCCACTCTAGTAACCTTGTCAGGGAAATCCCATGGACAGAGGAGCCTGGCCGGCTGCAGTCCATGGTGGTCACAAAGAGTCGGAAATGACTTAGGGACTAAGCACACACACATAACGTTTTATACTCAGAATGTATCTTCCAAATATGCATGGAATTTTTGGCATTTTGAGGACAGAGTTTGTGCTTTAATTTTGCATTGCTTTTAATACTGAAGTCACTATCAAACTTAGCATTCTAATTAAATCTTGTTTTATGTACTCGAGTCAGTGAAAACTCAGAATTTCAATAATCAATAAGAAAAGACATTTTTACTTGTCAAAACATCAATGGATAGTTGATATATATCCTTTTTAGGATTCTCTTTATACTTTCTAAAAATCTTATAATTTCAATATCAAATACTAAATACAACATTCCAGAATACAAGCATTTTTATATAATATTTTTTACATTTTTAAATAATCTTTTATATTTAGAGGGTAAGTCATTAGCAAATCCTGATCCCACTGATTATTGTTGAAATTAACATGATTTAGAATTTTCAGTGGCCAATATATGATCTGTCCCAATGGGTTATGGATTAAAAATAATTTGTGCATTCTTATTTTTTGCAAGAGTGGCTATTGCCTTCTCAGTGGCATTCTGATTTGTCTGCTTTTAATGCACTAATTAGCAATAGAGAAACTAGCTAAAAACTAGTATTTTTCATAGAGGATGGTATGTTTTTTCCTTCGTGTTCTGAGATTATTCACTGTTTTAAGTTACACTTTTGCAAACAGTTGCTTTGATGAGTTACTGTCTAATGAAACTCTAGAATACAGTAAAGTGCTAAAATGAAAGTACTTTTCTCCATGCAAAGAACATGTTTAGAAAGCTGAAATAAAAGGGGGAATTCCGAAGGATGAAAAGAAATGAAAAGTAAATGAGGGAATCAAAGTCAGAGAAATTGATATTGGCAGATTCTGAATGATGTTCCTAGATGAGCAATCTTTCAAAATACTTCTTGTACATTGCTGCTATTCCTTTATTTATTATTAAAATAACATGATCCATGAGGAGCTTGGGGTGACTCTCGGCCTAGCTAATTCTAATTAATCCAGTCAGGGAGAGCAGTAGGGTAAGTGGAACAGTCTATCGGATTGAAATTCATAACTTAATTGAGGTCAAAGTCCCGGTCTGGGAGAACAAAAGTCTTTTGCTAGGACCAGGCAGATCAATAGCAATAAATATCTGGCTTGGATACAAGTAGCTTATAGTGACAGATTATCTGACACTGGCCAGAGTTCTTCTTCTGTTAAGGGCAAAGTCTTGAGCGTGTCAGAGTTCTTTCTGGTCAGTCCATACCCATGACACTTAGAAAGAAGTAAATAATACTCTCAAGAACTCTTGCATGTCTTGCGGAAGCACTGTATATAATAAAAGTGACCTCTATTTGTGGCCATCCAAAGTACACTCTCTAATGATACTTTTTATTAATGAGAGAGGGGTTTCTATCACACTGCCAGTAAGATCCAAATGATTTGCAAAGTGGGTTAATTGTGAGAGCTAACTTTCCCATTAATAATTCAAAAAGAGTATATATTAATAGGATTTCTTTGGGGGAAGAACATAATACAAGCCTATGTTGTCTTAATTTGTACATAACTGTGAAGAGGCCATGCTACATTAAGGAGGTAGCGTTAACTCTTAAATGTGATCATGGTATTGTGGTTGTGTAGGAATTTTCAATTTATTATTAGGTGCACAGTAAAAATTTAGGGATAAAATGTCATGCTGTTTATAATTTAACTGCTTCAACAGAAAAGAAAAATATGGTAAAATGTTAAGGATTATTAAGTAGTGAGTCTGTACTTTTCTATATATGCAAATATTTTCATAATAAAAAGCAATAAAGAAGAACCATGTGCAATAAAACCATTAGGCTAGTGTGTTACTAGCAAAGGCTTCCCTCTGTCGCATTCTACTCATACTTTCAGTTTCTTCTTAGTTGTCGAAAGCTGGGCAATTTTATGCATTATATTATTGTTTAACCATAATAATAATTACTTAATTAGCACAGAACTTCATCATTTCACTCATCATTTAATAACATCATTGCCACTCAGGCTCAGCTACTATCTTAACTGTGAAAAAGGGACTTCTAAGATCTGCAAGCACTGGCCTGTGAGGTAGGGAGAACTTCATAGTATATATTCCATTTCCACTGACACTTTTCTAGTCCAAATTATCATTCCTTCATGTGTATGTTATGGTGGCAACTTATTAACAGGACTTTATCCTACATAATTATGACAGATTAGTCTTATTTAAAGCTCATTATCTAAATGTTACTTCAGTATTTTATTCTATGATAAAAAAGCTTCTAGTAGTCTCTCATCTGTGAATCAATTCTTAACTTTTATGGTTACTTTCAAAGTCCCACCTCTTTGACCAAACTGTTTTATCTAGTGCTCCTTATTTTATGAAGTTGATGAGCTCCCTTTTATATCTCAGAAGTTTCCAAACCTGGGCCATCACAATCAACTATAGATCTGTTAAAAAATTAGCTTCAGCTCTAGAAATTATGGTTACTCTATAAGTAAGTCAGGAATAAGGGGCATTGGGAAGATAATTTCAAAATTATAAATATCTACACCTAATTCTATAGTGCCAGATTTGTAATTCTAAACCCTTTATTCACCTGCTAGTTTTTCAGTGTTTCCTAATCTTAAGTAGGAGTTAGGATAAAAACAATCAGAGTAAACTAATCCATTCCTGTGATGAGTTATTAACACCTGGTTAGAATGCCCAGATATAGTTGCATTTTTAAAGGGGCGATGCAAATTTATATATCATCTTATTGGCTGAGCAGTTGCTGTTTTTCAAATAGTTGTGCATCAGATATGTCTGCATATTTCGTCTCTTTTTTCATTTAATAATCCCTGGTCAGGAAACTAGATGCCACTGCCCCAACTAAAAATCCCATGTGCTGCAACTAAGACCTGGCACAGCCACATAAATTTTTTTTTTTTTTAAAGCAAGCATGGTGGGAAAATTCCTAACTTAAGAAGGTGAAATTAAAAAGGAATCTCAGTTCTCAAGAAAACTACACATATAAGTAGAATATTCCCCAACAGTTTTATCAAACTAGTGTTACTGGATTAATCAGGTTTACCATACTGTCCACCTTGTGTTGTCTCTTCAGTTGGTTGTGAGTTCTCTGAGGTCAGGGATCAGTTTTCTGTTTCTTGAATATTCCTCGTGGTCTCTTGCATAATGTTTGACATATAGTATACATTCAGTAAATACAAAATATTGAAAAATGATTGTCTCTTTGTAGATGCACTCTCCCAGCCTGAAACACATATACATATTTGTGAGTGTGCACAGACATACACATACAAAAGCCTTTTTTCTATCTTTCTTCATCAAAGCATCACCTTTTTTGGGAAGACCCAGACCTAGCCTCACCTCCTTTACCTCCCACCACAAACTCCCTTTAGACCCTCCTCTTTTGCACTTGTGTAATAAACTTTTTTTTACAATCTGTCATAGAATATATCATTTTTATTATAATTATCTCCATTCATAAGACTCTAGGCTGAGAGTAGAGTAGGAACTTTGATATTTTTCAGTTCCCAACTCCTAACATAGTACCTGACATGTCATATAGTGTGTTTTTGATAAGCCAAGAATAAAAATTTAGGATAGAAATAACAATACCTCAAAGAAACAATGCCTTCTAGAAATTTATGGAAAGAATGAAAGGAAAAAAATTAGGGAAAATTGATTTTAACAAGGTTATGTGCATACTTCATGATTTTCTCAACAAATCTGGCAAATGTGCTTTGTTCTGTGAGAATTGTCTGTGTGTGGCAGGCTTAAACAAATATATGTCAGATAGACATTCTTGAGCAGTAAAAAAGAGTTTGTTCTAAAGATAAGTAAGATTTATTCTTAAGTGCAGGTTATGCATCATGAAACCACAGTGCCCATGTTGAAGTCACTTATTGCTCTTGACAGTGGACCGGTTCATTGAGCTGTTATCTTTTTCAGACTGTTCACTTTTTACAAATGCAGTTTACTTCATCTAACCTTTTAATACCGAGCAGGCTGAAAGAAATATAGACAATCTCTTAAAACTATGGTAGAAGGTATGTATGACTGCAGTAGTAAGAAAAAAGAGTTGAGGTGTAAGATACTCATGTCTCTCTCACGTTTTCCCCTTGTACAATGTAAGATTTACACCTACTTTGTACTTTTAAACCACGTCTTCCACCAGCCATACAACTGGCTTCTGTAGAGATCAGTCCAAATGGTCCAGTTTACTTCCAGGATTCAACTCAAGGGCAGATCTTGCTAGGCCTAAAGGGTGGCCAAGGGGCAAGTGAATGGAAGGTGGGGGAATGGATTGAGCTTGGACATGGGAGCTGTGTCTGTGCTTACATCTGTGAGGCCCTTTGGGATATAGGGTGGAACCAGGGTGAGGTAAGGAAAGGGGTTCTGGAGATTTCCGCTTGTACTCTTGCCCTGGGCAAAAATGTTAGGGAGAGGCCTACCTACCAGTTTGGTGGTTTTCAGAATGCTCTGTGAATCTTCCCAGAGTTACCTTAACTAGAATTTCCTTCCCCACTTCAACTTTTACCTATTTTACCTTAATATTTTAAGATCAGGCTTCTGAAAAAAGGTTTTGTTATAAAAAAAGAGTTCCCCTATAACAGATTATGAAGGCAGAGACTAAGTCTAGTCAGTCCTCACTAGGTACCAAGGCTGTAGTATTATTTAAGTCCCTGGAGCTTTGGAGGCATTTTGTGAATATTTTTTTAACTAATAAAATGAGAGTATATAGGCAAGAGTATATAGGGTTAACAGAGAGAGACAAAAGTTGATAGAGAAGAAGTCTGAAAATTGTGAACAAGGATAATTAAACCTGTATTTAAAGACCAATTTTTTTTTTATTCTACAAAATAATTTTATACATTTTAGGTCATTTTATCCTTACAGGAGTCCTGTGTGGCATTCTCATTTCACTAAACTGAAAGCTCAGAAGTTTATATGAATAGCTTAAGGGCACAAAGTTAGTAAGTGGACAGCCAGAGGTCACATTTAGGTATTTTGACCACAGATTCATTCATGCTATTCCCCTGCATTAAGCTGCTGTCTTACTCTTATCACAGTAACTCAGTGCTTTAGAATCCATAGGCATCTGGTGCATTTTATGAGGATTATAAGTTCTGTGTGTTCTTGATATTTTATTTATAATGAAATTCTTTTATGCAGACATCGTCTTGTTCAACAGGTTTTCTCTTTCAGTGTGATTTTTTTTTAGTGTGATTTTTAATTTGTGTTTTCTATGCTCACAGGTCACGATTTTCTTTAATAAGCTATTTCTGTCATTTTCATATCAAATAGTCACTTCTTTTGCTGAGTTTGTATCTGATAATGAACAACTGGCTCACAGTACAGTGTGAATCAAGTTCAAATTACTTTGAGTTGAGAAAACACCCAGTGTCATCTTATTTTTACATCTCACTGAATTATAGAACACTGTCAAAGTGTTATGACCTGGTGGAGTAAATTGCTCCTTCTTAATGGTCCCCTGGCTACAATCTCTCTTGCTGTTGCTATAAACCAGAAATTGTTGACATCTTATGCTATCATAAGCTTGAAAACAAAAGAACTGTTGGTTTGTTTTTTTTTTATCCCCAGGTCATCTACTTAATGATAAAGGTTTCTGAACACCTCAGCTACTACCTGCAGCTGAGTCTTAACCTTTTGTACACATGTTGATTGTGCCCTCAGATATGTATTAATTCTTTAACTTTTTAAAAAGTCAGGCAACTTCATTGAACTTAAGAGATGGATCTGTCATTTGCCTTAAAAGAACTGGTTCAAATGTAGAAATAGTGACTTATTGATGATTTCTGAGATTTACTGATGATTTCCAAAATGTATTATTTAAATGTATACATTTTATAAAATATATTTTTCTTGAAAAATGTTCTATATTTTATATTACATTTAAATCCCTGATCCATTTGGAGTTTATCTTGACCTATATTTCAGTTCAGTTCAGTCACTCAAAATTTGTCACAATGTCATTTAAATCTCAAATGCCATTTCAAATCTGTTTCCCACAATTTTAAATTCTATCTTCTGTCATAACTTAAGTATTTCATGCATTAGTACCCATGTGTGGACTTATATTAAACTTTAATCATTGGTCTATATATATATATAACACTTTTTAAATTAGTGTGTCTTTATATTTTTATCATATTGTTGCCCAAGTCTCTCCTTATTGCTATCCTGTTTTTCTTTATGAACCTCACTTTACTTTCCTTTTTTTTAATTTTTATTTTATACTGGGGTATAGCTGATTAACAGTATTATGTTAGTTTCAGGTGTACAGCAAAATGATTCCGTTATACATATACAGTTGTGTATTCTTTTTTACATTCTTTTCTCATTTAGGTTATTACCGAATATTGAGCAGAGTTCCCTGTGCTGTATAGTAGATTCTTGGTACGGTCTTTTTGGTGTATATTGCCTATCTCCCCTTCACTTCACTAGTTGTTCTTCTGGGGCTTTATCTTGTTCCTTCATCTGGGACATATTCTTCCGCTATCTCATTTTTGTCAGACTTTCTATGATTGTGTTTGTGTTCCATGGCTGCAGGGCTGTAGTTCTTCTTGCTTCTGCTGTCTGCCTCCAGGTGGATGATACTGTCTGAGAGACTTGTGCAGGCCTCCTGGTGGAAGGGAATGGGTCTTATCCCTCTGGTGGGCAGTGCTTTGTAAGGGAGTGTGTTCAGCAGGCAGCTGTGTGCTCAGGAAGACTTTAAGCAGCCTGTCTGCTGACGGCAGGGCTGTTTTCCTGCCCTGTTGGTGGTTTGGCCTAAGGCATCCCAGCACTGGAGCCTACAGGTGTTGGGTAGGGTCAGGTCTTGATAAGCAAGTGGCAGCCCCCAAGAGGGCTTACCCCAATGTGAAGTCCCCAAAATCCCACTGCCAGTGTGTTTGTCCCTGCAGTGAGCCACTGCCATCCTCTGTCTCCACGAGAGATCCATAAATACCAGCAGGTAGGTCTGGCCTAGGCTTTTACGAGCGCGCTGCTTTTTCCCCTTCTGTGTACCCTCCAAGAGTGAAATCTCTCTTTTCCCAGTCCTGTGGAATTCCTGCAGTCAAACCCCACTTGGCTTCAAATCCAAATTCATTAGGGGCTCTTCTTCCCATTGCCAGACCCCCAGGCTGGGGAACCCGATGTGGACTCAACTTCACTCAGGTGGGAGAACTACTGTGGTATAATTATTTTCCAGTTTGTGGGTCACCCACAAACTGGATTTGGAATTTGATTTTATCTTGATTGCACCCCTCCTACCATCTCGTTGTGGCTTCTTCTCTGTCTCTGGATGTAGAATATCTTTTCTGGTAGGTTCCAGCATTTTTTGGTCAATTGTTCAGCAGTTGGTTGTGATTTTGATGTTTTCATGAGTTGAGCTCACATCTACTCTGCCGTCTTGTCTCTGTGTTTAAAATACATCTCACTGTACTTAATGTTGCTGAGTCTAAAATATTCTTCTAAATGTCATATTATGAGGATGAATTAAGGGTGAAGGTGTTACACAAATTAACAAAATTCTTCCAAGTGAGTCAACAGAGTAAGGTCTGGAAATGGTAATCTTGCTATTTTAATGATCAAACTGATAGTAACAGAACAACAACCTGAGTCTAAGTTGTGTCTGACTCTTTGAAACCCCATGGACTGCAACACGCCAGGCTTCCCTGTCCTTTACCATCTCCCAGAGTTTGTTCAAACTCATGTCCATTGTATCGGTGATACCATCCAACCATCTCATTCTCTGTCATCCCCTTCTCCTCCTGCCTTCAGTCTTTCCCAGCATCAGGATCTTTTCCAATGAGTCAGCTCTTCACATCAGGTGGCCAAAGTATTGGAGCTTCAGCCTCAGTCTTTCCAATGAATATTCAGGGTTGATTTCCTATAAGATTCACTGGTTGGATCTCATAGAGTGGCTCAGTTCAGTCACTCAGTCGTGTCTAACTGTTTGCGACCCCATGAATTGCAGCACGCCAGGCCTCCCTGTCCATCACCAACTCCTGGAGTTCACTCAGACTCATGTCCATCGAGTCGGTGATGCCATCCAGCCATCTCATCCTCTGTCATCCCTTCTCCTCCTGCCCCCAATCCCTCCCAGCATCAGAGTCTTTTCCAGTGAGTCAACTCTTCAGATGAGGTGGCCAAAGTACTGGAGTTTCAGCTTTAGCATCAGTCCTTCCAAAGAAATCCCAGGACTGATCTCCTTTAGGATGGGCTGGTTGGATCTCCTTGCAGTCCAAGGGACTCTCAAGAGTCTTCTCCAACACCACACTTCAAAAGCATCAATTCTTCGGCGCTCAGCCTTCTTCACAGTCCAACTCTCACATCCATATGGAACCAGTCTGTTGTTCCATGTCCAGTTCTAACTGTTGCTTCCTGACCAGCATATAGGTTTCGCAGGAGGCAGGTTAGGTGGTCTGGTATTCCCATCTCTCTCAGAATTTTCCACAGTTTATTGTGATCCACACAGTCAAAGGCTTTGGCATAGTCAATAAAGCAGAAATAGACGTTTTTCTGGAACTCTCTTGCTTTTTCCATGATCCAGCGGCTGTTGGCAATTTGATCTCTGGTTCCTCTGCCTTTTCTAAAACCAGCTTGAACATCTAGAGTGGTTAATAATGCCTAAAAGATGGGAATAAGAATTCAGGGGGAAAAGTGACTGTTTAAAGGAATGGTGATTTTTCTATAAGTGCTATATAATATTTATAGGCTAATTCATATGCTCAGGTTTAGAGATTGATTATACACAAATATTATCTGCAGAAAATTTGAGTTATTGTGGACAGTTGGTGAATAATGAGACAGCAATGTAGTGTTGATCTTACAAAAGCCATCATGACACCACCAGAGCAAAATATTATTATATCCATAGAGGACTATAGTTAATATAAAACATAAAATTTAGACATTTGTTTTTCACAAAGGATGTTGATAAATTTGAAGAATGTAGAGAAGAGTTTACAAAATCAACAGTTCGGAAATAAGAGTTTTTGTGGAAAGTCTCACAGTCACAAACTGGCATGGGTCATATGCAGCCCAAATATCTATTTTTTGTTTGGCACCTACAGTATTACAACAGTTTATAATTAACTGCCAATTAATTGTGAGTTTGAAAGTGAAAGTTGCTCAGCCATGTCCGACTCCTTTCACCCCATGGATGAATTCTCCAAACCAGAATACTGGAGTGGGTAGCCTTTCCCTTCTCCAGGGGATCTTCCCAACCCAGGGATTGAACCCAGGTCTCCTACATTGTAGGCAGATTCCTTACCAGCTGAGCCACAAGGGAAGCCCCAATTAATTTCACATAAAAGTGTAGCTATTAGGATTCTCTTGAAAATGTGAAAATATGGTGTGTGCATGCTCAGTCATGTCTGACTTTTTGCGACCCTTTGGACTGTAACCCTCCAGGCTTCTCTGTCCATGGAACTTTGGTAATGCTGGGCAAGTTCCCATAGGTCAGCAATCAGCTGGAGCTAAGTAGCTGCTGCCCTCTGTTGACAGGCCTTGAGCTCTCTGACTCCCATCAGCACACTATTGCTTGTATGAATGTGCTACGCTCATTCGTGTCCGACACTTGGCAACTTCATGGACTATAGCCTGCCAGGCTCCTCTGTCCATGGGATTTCCCAGGCAAAATTGCTGGAGTAGGTTGCCATTTCCTTCTCCAGGGGATCTTCTTGACCCAGGGATTGAACCCATGTCTTCTGTGTCTCCTGCGTTGGCAGGCAGGTTATCACTATGCTACCTGGGAAGCCCCCCTATTGCTTCCCTTACCCAATTAACCTCACTCTATTTACTGCCTGAGGACATTTGAGGGAGTCTTAGAAAAACTAGATTTGAGTCACATTACCTAGATTCCAGTTTCTATTCTGCCACTGATTTTGTTACCTTGAATAAACCATAATTGTAAAATCGTAAAGTTAGAAAGGAAATTTTATGATCATCTGGTTCAACTTCCCACCTACTGCAGTAATTTTCTCTGTTCAATTTCCAGAAAGTCGTTAAGCCAGCTAGCCTTGGTTTGAACATTTCTGTTCACTTCACAAAGTAGGCTATTCCATTTTGGGAAGTTTTCATTATTAGAAATTTCTCCTACAGCTTGAGGCTGAGCCTGCCTACATGTATTAAAACTGTACATTGTATAAGATATTTTCACTATACAGAACAGTAGAATTATAATAACAGATGTGATGTGAAAGACAAGGCAGTATCTACCTTCGTATTTCCTTTTATTTAAAAGAATAGTTTGTGTATAAAATTTACTAGGTCATCACATGGGTGAATGATTTTATAGCAAAGCATAATACAGGGGTAAATATTATAATCGTAATGACTATAACCAGACCAGTTACAGAATTTAATTGTAGACTTAGTAAGCAGTCTTTATGGTATCATTTTAAATATTTGCCATATCTTTAAGAAAAAAAGGAAAGACGACTTAAAGATATCTTATTGATATAATGGCATTTGTCAGTGTGTTCATACCTTTTAATTTTCCAGGACTTGCAGACTTAATCCCATGAGCTCACTTCTAATATTAGTAAAGGGTATGAGCTCTCTCTGTGGTTCAAGCTGCCACTTGAGGGTTTCTCCTTCCTGTGGAGCTTTCTAATGGAATTCAAGGTTCTCTCTAAGGGTGAGCATTACGAAGTCTTCCCAGGCTGCTTGAGAGGAGGCCGTGCACCACAGGTTCAAGGACACAGGCTCAGTTTAATGTGCGCAAACATGCTTCTACTCCTGCTTCCTCTGATTGGCAAGGTTAACTCTGAGAGGCTGCAGCTTTTCAAAGTGATTTGATTAAGCCCACCACTTTATTCCTTTCAGTTTCCCCCCTCCTCTGCAAGCACCAAACCACCACCTCCTTTGTCTTTGCAGTCTTTGCTTTACCAGTTACCCTTTCTGTCTCCTTTGTTGTGATTTTGTGTCAAATTTGGACATTTTGTGAAACAGAATAATGATTTCAAAAGTAAAGTAACTTGCATCATTGAAAGTTTTGCCATAAAAGATTTTCAGGCTTACGTTTTATGAAACTCCAAATCCTTTACCTTCATTTGAGTGAAAGTCACTCAATCCAAATCCTTTACCTTCCTTGAGTGAAAGTCACTCAATTTTGTCCGACTCTTTGCAACCCCAGGGCCTACACAGTCCATGGAATTCTCCAGGCCAGAATACTGGAGTGGGTAGCCTTTCCCTTCTCCAGGGGATCTTCCCAACCCAGGGATCGAACCCAGGTATAAGGAAAGATAGAATTATCACTTATCTTAGCAGTTTGCTTAGATTTACCAGAGCCCTTTATCAAGAACTGATTTGTATGCACAGTGAGTTTCTTTCACAGCAGGTTTTTTTTTTTTTTAATAATCACAAAAATTTTAAATGATGTGCAAAATTAAATAGAATAGTATAACAAACTTCTGTATACTCATCCAGTTTCAGCAATTGCCAATTCATGGCCAGTCTTTTAATGTTTACTGCTACCCTACAACAGGGGTCTCTAATTTTTATAGGAAGAATATGAGGAAAGCTATAAACACCAGAGAGAAAGGGTATGGATATAGAATTTTCGCTAACAATTTTAATAGGTTCACACACTTGCTGAAGCCCTTCCTTAGATGTTCTGGGACTCTAAGAATCCAGAATTAAGAATTCCTGTATTCTAGCAAAGAAAACAAAACTAAATTTTCTCAACTATTCACATGAATGTCAGGGTTTGGGATTAGCAAAGGTCTTCCTATGAAAGCAACAGTAAAGCCAATGACAGGTCTTTTAATTATTAAATATTCATTATAGGATCTTAATACATTCCTTTACTGCCATGTTCAGTCCTTCAGTTGCTTGTTTAGTCTGCCTTTTGATAATTGATGGTTCTTTTATGAATGTTGACAGACTTGGGAGATTTTTCAGTGACTCAACTTTCAAGGCATAACAACACAGAATTTCATTTAACGCTTCTGAGTTATTGCTAACACCTAAAAAAAGAAAAGCTGTATATAAAGGATAGAATAACTAATAATGAGATACATTAAGTTGTTAGGAACTTAAGTAATAAGGCTAGAGTTTCAATTAAAGAGGATACTAGCTTTTAAGTACAAATTTTAATGAATTAAAGCATATTTATCAAAAGTATAGAAATAGCTGGTTAGACATGACAGAAGGGTAATTTTTCTTTCTCCCAGTCGACTACACATTCTTCTTTTGTCAGCTGGTACTTCACTCGGCCTCCCTCTGAAGTAGCTGTAGTCATTGGGTGTAGCTGGTCACAGGGTAGACTTGAAACACGAACAGTTAGTAAAGCCTGCAGGGTTCCCCTACAGAACTACTTTGCCGTTGGACCCCATGTCATCTGACCCTGATGTGAGCTAAAATTATTGTTTAAAAGCAGGTAATAAAGAGGAATACTTGACATAATTATTAATTGCTCTGTTTTGAAATATTAGATATCTTTTCTCTTTGGCATGATTTCTCCTCTTTTTCTTCTTCATCTGGGGAGCTAGGGAACAGAGTAAGCTGTATGATTCTCATTTGAATATGGTTAACAATATTTCTAATAAAGTGAGATTCAGAAAGAAACCACTCTTCCTTATAGATTAAGTGATACCTCCTCCTCCCCCACTTAAAGTCCTCCATTCTGGCATTCCTTCTGTATTATGATTGGAAGTACTTTTAATATTTTGTTGAAGATGGAAAGAATCAACCAAGGAAATCTCAATGTTTAATGGTGATATCTAATCAGCAAATACATCACAATAAACATAAGGTCATAGGTATATTTTATATATCATAAATTTCTATAAATGTGTGATCCATGCTACATAAGTCAACTTGTCTTTATGAATAGATGTTTCTGTAGTATTTTGAAGTTGTATACTAGGGAGTTTTACCCTGTTACAGGTTGGGAATACAGTCTTTGCTCTGCAATACTTCTTTCTATTGAGAAAAGGTTACATACCTAATCTCTGTTCTCCTTGAGCTTTGTTCAAAGCCAGATTCTTAGAGAAATTTTTCAAGAAGCTCAATACAAAAATGTCACATATAGAAAGATTAACCATCACTTTAAATACATTTAAAAATATTGTCACTTTATGTGTTCTAAAAATTTGTCTCAGATTATAGATTCCATCATGGTTATTTTTTGTTGCAGTTATTTGGACCGAAGTTGAGTTTTCTGCTGTTTGAGGTAGTGCCCTAACCTCTCTCAATAGAGAGAAGCCTAAAGCACGTCTAAGCACCTGTTTAATAAGAATAAAGTTGCCTGTTGCCTGTAACAAAAACTATCCCCACCTACAATTTATTAAACCTTGACATACTGCATTACTTAAGAGTTCTCAGAGAAAATTAAAACCCTTTTGACTGGGTTTTGCCATGCAGGGAAATTTTTAGTGACATTTAAAAGGTTTCTCTTGTGTTCCTCTAATGGGATAAATAAAAAAGGCTTGTTTTAGCCCAGCAAATGGGGGGACAATCCAATTTCCTTGATTCCATCAAGACACTTTTAAAGCATTAGCCTGTGCAGTAAAAAAAATTCAACTGACCCCCTTTGCCTGATGGCTTTGAAAAGTATCCTGATGTGTAGGTATTTGCCCAACACAGCACACTTGGTTATTGCTCTTCCAACACATCCGTTGATGGAAAAATCTTATGTGAAGCTCCAATAAATGTCAGTTTATGTTACAGAACTATAAAAACAGTGTACCAGATTATAATGGTCCCTCTGATGGGCAGCTTTTCCCTAGAAGATGAAAAGAAATCCTGCCAAGTATGTTTAAATTTAAAAATTAAGGAAAAGGTAAATTGTTTAATAATTTAGTAAACTTTGTAACATGTCATTTGTTCACTGCTGTCCAAAAGATGGTGCTCATTTACAGAGAATAAAGATGGCCCTAGCGGTAAAGAATCCGCCTGCCAATGCAGGAGCTATAAGAGACGCGGGTTTGATCCCTGGGTTGGGAAGATCCCCTGGAGAAGGAAATGGCAGCCCACTCCAGTATTCTTGCCTGGAGAACTCCATGGACAGAGGAGCCTGGCGGGCTACGTCCATAGGATTGCAGGGTCGGACAAGACTGCAGTGACTGAGCACAGCGCAGCACACCAGCGTAGGGGAGCTGTCCTCAATGTTAGCTAGCATCTGAATCACCTGCACTTGTTAAAACAAATTTCTGGGCCCAACTACCAGAGTTTCTGGTTCAATAGGTCTAGGGTGGAGCCTAATTTGCACTTTTAACAAGTTCCTAGGTCGAACTGAGACCGCTGTCCC
Source organism: Cephalophus harveyi (assembly GCA_006410635.1). Lineage (NCBI taxonomy): Eukaryota > Metazoa > Chordata > Mammalia > Artiodactyla > Bovidae > Cephalophus > Cephalophus harveyi. The sequence continues at coordinate 48,836 of SJYT01019234.1, read as the reverse complement.
AGGGCCCACACTGGGAGGACCACTGACCTAGGGGACCTGTGAAAAGATACCTCTGGATCAGTGGTTCAAAATTTGAATCTAATCATTTAGCCTGAAAGTCATTAACATCTGAGAGCACTCTGATGTGTGAAAAATATATTGATGAACATCAGTAGTCTTGAGTGGACAGGCACATGTTTGACATTTGGCCTTCACCTTGGCAGTCTTTAAAACCCATTCCAAAGGGAGAGAAAACATAATATGAAGCTTTCATTATAAGACTGTGCAGGACATTAAAGAATGTGGGAGTTCTATGTTGTTGAATAAAAGTAGAAACTGAACATAAGTTTTCTATGTTCCATTGCATAATAGTAGAATGAAGCTTTGTTGATAGTATCCTGATATTTAGCTTTCTTTTTAATAAGAACTTCTGCCCGTTTTATGTAAAAACTCATAGCACCTTCTATTTTTTTAAGTAAATTACATTTGATATTCTGATTCCTTGAAACTTGATCATTTCTGTGTAAGAAATAATTTTGTTATCCGGAATATTCCATTCTAGCTGTGTCAGCAGTATTTCCTTTGAAATACTTAGAATTGATCTAATAGCCAGCTTTTACTTGAGTGTCTGAAGAGTTTGTGAAGTAAATAGGCAAAAAAAAAATCACCTTTTTGACAAGAAGAATTATAGCAGAGAGATTTGCTGTTGTCTGAAAATCATAGACACAAAACTGGAAAGAAAGGGTTAAGAACCTCAAATAGACACTTTCAAAAAAGACAGTCTAGCACTCAGCCTCATTTTCTCCTGGTGGAGGAATATGTATGAAAATGCATATATGTATATCTGTTCTTACAGTGGTATATAGCATTGATTTCATGTCATTCAAGAAGCTATTGTTTGGATTTTTTAATGGTTTCCTTTTAAAATTATGGAAATACCATATAACAGAAGTAGAGGAGCCTCCCCCAATCTATCTGACTTGTTTAATTCATTGCACTGTCACCTTAAAATATTTGTTGAATTTGTGGCTAACTTTGAAGCAAAACAAATGCTACTGTTTTTAAAGAGTTATCAGCTGCTTTGTGCTTCCTTTGGGAGTAAGGGTACTATCTACATTACTTAAAATGCAGTTTGAAAATAATTAAAGGTGACTTTGAAATTTCCCTGGGTTAAATGAATGGAATCAGGTAATCAGCACTTTTCTGGAGCCCTCCTGCATTTCCCTAGAGGCCTCTGAGCCTGTATCTCGTGACTCCTTTCCAGCACCAACTTTCTTTTTATGTTTTGGTTTTTCTCCTCAGTCAAGTCAAATGAGAATGCTCCACATGGCCACAGGTATTACTCAGCTGGCCTTTCCCTGTGGAGGAGGGTGAAGCAGTGAAGGGTCCAGAGAAGACCTCACAGAGGGGGCAGTGCAGAAGTGGGAGCAGTTCGTCTCTGCCACTCTGATTATTCGACAGCTGGTCTCACATGGGCCTGGTGCCAGCAGTGTCTTTACAGGCTTTGTGGCAGAGATTATTTAAAGGAGATTAACCCCACTAAACCCCTTATATTTTAATTATTTCTGTATGTATTTATAAAACCTGCAGTCTGCTTGTTTCAGGGCACAACTGTCCAGCCCTTGTCTTTAACCTGGTTTCCACAATCAGACAAGTCTCTCTCTGTTACCACAAAGGATACACCATTGATTTGATTTTCCTTGTTATTAAAACTGTAGGTTTTTTTTGTTGTTGTTGTTCATTTGTTTTTTGGTTGATTTTGGTTTCTGTTTGATATTATTAACATTACTGTTTGAGAGGAAAGTTAATATGACTTATTTTAAAATATCTGCTAAAATGCTGTTTTTATATTACAGGATAGGAATTTAAAGTTGTAGACTTGTACAATGTAAAAACCTCTGGGTATTACTCACAATAGACTTTTCAGAGTTTTATACTTTAAAGATGGGTTAGTGGACGTGCCTACCTGGACATCTAGAACAAAGGTTTCTGCCACAAATTTATGCTCTTGAGGACTATCAAAATTTAGTGAAAGTCTCTCAGTCATGTCTGACTCTTTGCAACCCCATGGACTATACAGTCCATGGAATTCTCCAGGCCAGAATACTGGAGTGGGTGGCCTTTCCCGTCTCCAGGGGATCCTCCCAACCCAGGTATCGAACCAGGGTCTCCTGCATTGCAGGCAGATTCTTTACCAGCTGAGCTACCAGGGAAGCCCTTGAATTTAAGAGTTCACACCATATGAAAGAAAAATATTTGTCATAAAAAAAAAAAAAAGAGCTTATGAACTATCCTTTGGGGCACGGGAGCATCATGTCTCTAGGCACCATTGAAATGCTTCTGTCTCTGCAAGGAAGCATTTCTGCTTCTTCATGCTCTCTATTGCCCCTTCTTTCCCATACTGAAGAAAGGGATTTCTTGGGAATCATCCTCCTCAAGATCTTTCACCTTCTAGGGAATCTCTAAAAGGGCCTGTCTTGATTTAGAATGTTTTTGTGATATTTGTATTAGTATCTTCTAGCTAGTTGTTTCAGATTGTTTTATTTTAGTATAAAGATACAATTTTTAATTAGGCTGTCCTTTTTTTCCAATTGAATTTTTGGATGCTTAAATGAATGAACATCCAACATGTTCATGGATGGAAGCAGGATCTTTTATACAGATTATTTAGTAGCTAATGTTTTATACAAATTCAATGATAACTGTTGTTCTAGAAGTGGAAATTAGACATTAAAATTGCAAAACTTATTTTTATATAAATGGAATATGTAAAGTCCTAATTCTTGTCTCTTATACACATCTCTGGAGAAGGAAATGGCAGCCCACTTATCTTTTATACAGATTATTTAGTAGCTAATGTTTTATCCAAATTCAATGATAACTGTTGCTCTTGTTCTAGAAGTGGAAATTAGACATTAAAATTGCAAAACTTATTTTTATATAAATGGAATATGTAAAGTCCTAATTCTGTTGTTTGGCTTAATAGATCACTTTGGATAAGTCATTTTAACTCTACTGAGCTTGAATTTTCTTATTTATAAAATGGAGCTGTGAATACCTCCTAATACCTTACTTCAGAGTGTTAGTTTCAAATATTAATAAAGTTGGTATATATGAAAGTGTTCTGTAAAATTAAGTATGCTACTGCTGCTGCTAAGTCACTTCAGTTGTATCCGACTCTTTAAAATAAGTGTTAAATTTTTATTTTCTATTCTTTACCATCTGAGCCACCAGGGATGCCCCAAAAGAAAAGCATGTCTGAAATACATATAGAAAAAGAAATAAGATCTGTGGGAGTAGCATAAAGATCTTTAACACTGTACATATTTTATGAATGAGTCTCAATTGGTGTTAGTTGAGCTTTTTCCTTGTCTCTTTTCAAAACATGTATTCTCTTTCCTTTAATTGTTGTTTTTCAATAATAGGTATTATGGAAACATATTACCATACAGAATCAGATTATAATGTAATAGTATAATAATTAGTAATATAAACAATCTATTCTATATAATATGTTCTCATATTTGAACTGATCTAAACTTCCTTTATGTACAGTGTTAATGTTTAAAACCATAACAATATTAAAAGTTACAGAAATTCTTAGTTAGGAATTCTTATCTGACTTGAAGACAATTAGAATATGCTTCAAAGTTTCAAGTAGAATGGCAGGCTAAGGACAATGCTTGCAAAAGAGATGGGAGACCAGATAAATTATTAGGGAGGCTCTTGTAGGGATTAGTGGATTAGAAGGTTAGGACCTGGATAAGGTCCATTACTGTAGAGAAAGAAAGAATCAGATATGGTATAGAAAAATTCAATCAACTTCACTTGATGAAAGACAGTATAAGAGGTAAAGAAAAGAGATAGAAGTTGACTATGACTCCAAAGCTACAGACAAAAAAAAAAAAGTTTACTGGTTTTTGATGTGGCTGATTTTAGGGGGCTATCATGAAATTCATTAAAAAATGTCCTAAAGAAAAAGAAGAGCCAAAAGAGAGCTCTTGTACATGCAGAGGTTTTTTTTTTTTTTTACAACAGTAATAACAGATTTTAAGAGAAGGCTGAATCTTAACTTTAATACCTTGATACTGAAAAATATAAATATTAGATATGTAGAGAAACCCATAAAATCACAGTAGTGTTTAAGAGCATAAGCTTTGGAGCCCAAAACCTCAATTCTGGCTCCACACCTTATAAATCCCACGACCTCACAGTTCCTTAACATAACTAAGCTTCAGTTTCTTCATTTTGTGAAATGAGATAACTTAACACCTACTTCATGAGGGCAGATTACATAGAGGACATGTGTAAGTCGCCTGGCAGAGTAGACAAGCTTCGCCACCACCATCATTGTTCTTACTCACAACTGACTAAAATCATCTTTCTTACTATATTGGCCGGCTATAGGCAGAAAGATACACAAAATGAGCTGTCATTAAATTTGCCCAGAATACTGTTTTGCTACTCATACAAGACATTTGTATATTTATTATAGAATTTTAATTCATAGATGACTTGAATTAAGTCTCTTGGTCTTATTTTTAAACCTATACCACTGAGACCGTTTTATTTGACTCTTAGTTGTACAACCATACATAAAAGTTATTAAATTATAGATGGAAGGTAGAGGTGTAGTAGGGGAATAAAATAAAGCTAACGTTTATTGAGACTCTATTCCCCTTAATACAATCATTCATTCCCTTCAATAAAATCAGTTGCTTATGCCAGAAAAACAGCTCAAAATAGTTTTATATTTGAATGTTTGGATTTTGCTACCTTTTTTCCCGTGTCCTTTTTTTTGGGGGGTTCCCCTGAGGAAACAGCTTATATAATATTTCTTAAGGAAATTGGAAAAGAATTTAGGCAGCAGGACTAATGTGGATAGTAAAAACTAAAAAATCTTTCCATGTTTCTAAAGATTTAAAAAATTACTCTAAAAGAGGACGAAAATACGTGGATGGTGATAAAAAACCACCACTTCATTATATTTATCAGCAAATAGTACGAGAAACTGAAATTCTAGCCTCAGGGTAAATAGAGGGTTAAATCTCTGAGCTGTAGGAGCAGATTGTGTTTTCCTTTTGTGATCTGGGCTGACAAGACATCAGTATTCTATTCATCTGTTGGGAATTAGGCTGTTAATCCAATCAATGACTCTTGAGTGAGCTGTGGCCTACGTCCCCCACTGGGGAACAATCGGATCAAACTGCAGATTGTTTAAGAGCACGGTGCTGTCCTCATGTCAGGTGGAATTCTCAAACGCTCCCTGGCGAATTGGGATAGGGCACGCTGTCTCGACCCATTTATCCTGCTCCTTAAATAACCAGGTATCTGCCTCATCCGTAGGAAAGCATTAGCAATAGTGACAACAGGAATGCAATAGAAATCCATTAACTTAAGCTCACAAGAGTGTGGCTGAAAGGAAAGAATGCTTCCAAACAGCCCACAAAATAGCTTATATAAAAGTTTTTTCACTTTATTCATATTTCTCCCTACTCCTCAAACCCTAAATCTTTTTTCTGTTGGGTTGTTTTTTTGTTTTTTTGGTTGTTGTTAACTATACTATTAAAGATATCACTGAATTTTGTTAACCACCATGAGCTTTTTCTGTGTATTTATACTGCCCTGCCTATATTTTTATAAGTCATCTGGGTACAAATAAATTTTAATATAGATTATGGGAACACTAATTAAATAAAATTTTAATTTTAGAATATCTTTCTCTGAGGAATGCTAATTAAATAAAATTTTAATTTTAAAATATCTTGGTCTGAGCATACATAATTTTGACATCTTTTGCAGCATAGCAAGATTTGATTTCTAATTACTGATTTAATAGTCCATTAAGTACATTTGGAAATTATTATTGAACTGATGAGATAGATGTTCAGGGTTGCAGTTTTCGTCTATGAAATGCCATCTCAAATTTTTCCTTTTAAACAGTAAGGTGAATTAAGATAGTATAAAGCAAAATATCCAAAATGCAAAGAGAAGTTCTCAAAGAAGGTATTTACTACCTCAATCTTAATGAAGACCATCTTAAAGGATGATTTTATTGCTTCCTAGCTACAGCTTCCCAGGTGGCTCAGTGGTAAAGAATCTGACTGCCAGTACAGAAGACTCAGGTTCAGTCCCTGAGTCGGGAAGATCCCCTGGAGAAGGAGATGGCAACCCACTCCAGTATTCTTGCCTGGGAAATCCCGCAGACAGAGGAACCTGGTGGGATACAGCCCATAGGGTCACAGAGTTGGGCACAACTTAGTAACTAAACCACTACAACAATCTACATTCCGTGAGAGTGTTCTAAAAAAGATTTCCCAAATACGTCAAATTTATCCATTCATCCTAAGTATTTAGCACACACCTTTCAAATACCCAGGATTCTTCCTGAGCATTGGAATTCCCGCCATGAACAAGACAGACAAGGTCCACACTCTTTGAGAGCATACATTCTAGTGAGGAAAACATACCAAGAACAAGCAAATAAATAAGACCACCAGATAAGCCCTAAGAAATAAGGTGAAAGATGATTGGTTACTTTGAACAGAGTGATGAAGTAAGACTTTACTGAGGAGAAGTAATAGTTAAACAGAGACTTCAGTAGAGAGAAGGTGCTAGAAGTCATGCCCTAAATCCCTGAAATAGGAATGAGCTTGACATACCAAGAGCACACTACTTGTATGTACACTATTCCCCAGACAAGAGGGTTTCAGGAGCAGCAAAGCATCTGAATCTCCTTAGGAACTTTGTAAAGATAGAGATACCCAGGACTTCCCTGGTGGCTCAGGGGTAAAGAATCCACCTGCCAATGGATTTGGGACATGGGTTGATCCCTGCTCCAGGAAGACTCCACATGCCTCGCAGCTTCTAAGCCTGTGCACAGCTCCTGAGCCCACACTCCCTAAGCCTGTGATCCGCAACAAGAGAAGCCCATGCGCTGCAACCAGAGCGTAGCCCCTACTCGCCACAACTAGAGAAAGCCCATGTATAGCAACACAGGAGTGCTAGCCAAAAGTAAGAATAAAGTTATTTTTAAAATGTATATCTGAGCCTCTAGCCCTAGACATGCTGGTTTANCCTAAGCCTGTGATCCGCAACAAGAGAAGCCCATGCGCTGCAACCAGAGCGTAGCCCCTACTCGCCACAACTAGAGAAAGCCCATGTATAGCAACACAGGAGTGCTAGCCAAAAGTAAGAATAAAGTTATTTTTAAAATGTATATCTGAGCCTCTAGCCCTAGACATGCTGGTTTAGCAGGCCTGGATGGGATGAAACCTGGGCATCCGGTGCCATGAATGGAATGGAAGACCTACTCGAGCCAGTGTCGATGGACTCCTACCTTGAACACTTCACAGTCTTGCCTGCGTCCATCTGTGTGTGCATGCTTCTCCTTTGCCTGTTATGTTCACCCTTATCCTCTCACACAGAAGTCCACCTCACCCTTTCAAATATTAATACCATGTGCTTTTCAAGACCCTGTCTCAGGAGGAAACACAGCACTATCTTTGAAGTATTCTTAAAAAAAAAGTTGAACCCAAATTTAATAAAACCTGTTAAAAAAAATACATGTGATAATGATGTAAATGACATCAGAAGATAGTAAGCTGGCAAATCTGGACTATGGGACATTCTGCTGAAAAACTCAATAAGTCAGTGCCATTTTTTAAACACTGCAGTTTAAAAAAATGACACTGACTCAATGATAAGTCAGTGCCATTTTTTAAAAAGTGAGACAACATGAAACTCATTCTCTAAAAAGAACAGTGAGGAGCCAGAATGTAATCAGGTGCCATAGTGAGATTCTGAAAACGTTTTAGGAGAGGTCATGGGGGAGAAAATGGAGAGACTGGTATGAGCCTTGTAGTCAGAGACATCATCAAGAGGGAACTGTGTCCCGCCCTGGACAGTAAAAGCCCAGGTGCTCTTTGATGGCCACCGAGGGAGAGCAGGGACAGCTCAATCGAGATACGTGTTGGTCGTGAGGGATAATTGGATAAAGTGGATCCAGACCATGGATGCTTTGCTGCTTAGATTAAGGACTATTGTGTGTATGCACTCGTGTGTGCACACATGTGTGTTTAAAATGAGTCACATAATGGATTATGTAAGAGTAATTAATTCAGTGATGGTGTACTACTACTACTAGGGAGAGGGGCAATAGGGAGGAATAGCAGTGAAGACACCATCCTGTCCATTCAGATATGAGTTATAAAGGATTTGTGCTTGAGGAACAACAGCAGAAGGTATTAACTAATTGCCTAGATACCAAAAGGAAAGTGCCTATTTCATAGCATCCTCTGTGGGTGGGGAACTATTTTGTGAACCTGCCAGACAATGAAAATTTTCATTGTGATACCACTCTGAATGGCCATCATTAACAAGTCTACAAATAACAAATGCTGGAGAGGGTGTGGAGAAAAGGGAGCCCTCTTACACTATTGGTGTGATTGCAAGTTGGTGCATCTACTATGGAAAGTAGTGTGGCGAGTCCTCAGAAAGCTGAAAACAGAATTACCATATGACCCAGCAGTTCCACTCATGGGCATATATCTGGACAAAACTGTAATTCAAAAAGATAGATGCACCCATATGTTCATAGAAATACTGTTCACAAAAGCCAAGACAGGGAAACGACCCAAATGTCCTACTATGGAAAGTAGTGTGGCGAGTCCTCAGAAAGCTGAAAACAGAATTACCATATGACCCAGCAGTTCCACTCATGGGCATATATCTGGACAAAACTGTAATTCAAAAAGATAGATGCACCCATATGTTCATAGAAATACTGTTCACAAAAGCCAAGACAGGGAAACGACCCAAATGTCCGTTAACGCATGAGCTGATAAAAATAAAATACATATATACAATGGAATACCACTCAGCCATAAAAAGGAATGAAATAATGCCATTTGCAGCAACATGGATGCAACTAGAGATGATCATCCTAAGTAAATCAGAAAGAGAACGATAGACACCATATCACTTACATGTGGAATCTGAAATATGACAAATGAACCTGTCTACGAAGCTGAAACAGATTCACAGACATAGTGAACAGACTTGTGACTGTCAAGGGGTGGGTGAGGGAAGGACACACTGGGAGTTTGGGATTAATGGATGCAAACTATTACATACACAATGGTTGGACAACAGGGTTCTTACTGTATACAGGGAAGATACATTCAGGGAAATATATTCAGTGTCCTGGGATAGCCATAATAGAAAAAAAAAAAAAATGTACCTATACATGTGCAACTTAGTCACTTTGCTCTGTAGCAGAAATTAACAACATTTAAATCAACTATACTTCAATTAAAATTTTTTTCATAGTGAAAGTGAAAGGTGAATGAGTAGGAAAGAATCATTTCTTAGATTTCTCCACTATACATCTGATTATTTACACAGTAAGCTATTTAGAATCAAGTAGATTGAAGTATATTGAGTTTTACTGTATAGTGTTATAGAAACAGTAAGCAAAACACTGAAAGAGATGGGAATACCAGACCACCTGACCTGCCTCCTGAGAAACCTATATGCAGGTCAGGAAGCAACAGTTTTTAGAACTGGACATGGAACAACAGACTGGTTCCAAATAGGAAAAAGAGTACGTCAAGGCTGTATATTGTCACCCTGCTTATTTAACTTCTATGCAGAGTACATCATGAGAAACGCTGGGCTGGAAGAAGCACAAGCTGGAACCAAGATTGCCGGGAGAAATATCAATAA
>SJYT01019234.1:0-37852 GCA_006410635.1 Cephalophus harveyi | reverse complement strand
GAGCGACTGAACTGAACTGAAGCAAAACACCCTTCAGCAGAGTAAACGGTTTGGCTCTGTTCTCTCATGTACCTAACTTCAGATGCTTGACCAGCTTGGTAAGTTAATTTTTTAAAATATATAGACTAAGCGGCAGCTCTTCAAAATATGGATACTTGAAAAAGTACAGACGTCAAGGAGAAGTAAAAATGAATATGTCGTCTTGAAGAGTAAGGTTATTCACTTTGTTGTGTGAGTTTTGAGATTATAGTTAATAAGATTTACACAAGCATACTAGATATGAGACTATAGTTTAGGCTACCTGTTGTCTTTAACCTGCAAAAAGAAAATTTGTCACTACATTTCTTTTGTGCATTATATTTATCTGTGTTGACTCCCCTTGCTCCATCTCAGTAGCGTAGTACAGTTGAGAAGACGTGGACTTTGATGCTGAAGAGCCTGGTTGGCCAAGTTATGTATAATCTCAGAGCCTCACTTTACCCAGCTTGAAAATGGGAATCATACTGTTTATGTAAGGGGTTGTTGTGAGGATTAAAAGAAATGATGTTCATAAAACTTCAAGCCAATGGTTGTTCCTTTTTCTTTCCTTAATGTCTTGAACAATGTAGCACACTTCACAAAGTTAAACCTTCTAGATCAGTGTTGGTTTCAAATAGTTGGTTTCAAAATGCTTTTTAGTTTTTAACTGTTTTTCTATGAATTTTTTTTTCTTAAATAGTTTCTTTGCCTCCTTCTTAAATCCCTGTGCTATATATATACCACAGGTCTTTATAGATGGTGAAGCACAGGGCCCAATCTTCTCTTTCCCTCTTGAGATTGCTGAAATCTATTGGTTGGCATGCAGCCAGCCAGCCCTCTTTATGGCAGGCTGTTCTCTGTGGTCTTTGTCTGCAACTTGCCACCTCTGTCACAGCTTCTAATTTCTGCTGGCTGCTACTGTTGCTGCCCCCATTCTTTCTTCTAATTACCATTAGGCTCTGCTGGCCCTCTTACCATCTCTGCTCCCTAATCCTTGTTTCCGTCACTTTCTGTGTCTCTTCTGCCTCCTGTTGCATCTCATATTTCATAGGTAAAGGCTGGCCTTTCATTGCTTTCTCAAGCCAGCTAGAAGAATCCTTCTATACAGGAGTCAGCTGGTTACAACATGTTTAGTATGGTTATCAGCATCTTTCCCTGGGCTGTGGGCCTTATTCCAAGTACTTGAGAATGCCAAAAACCAAGCCCCTGGATTAGTGAGGTATAACTGTATTTAATTTTTCTGCAAGTAGTTTATGTTTGTCTCATTTAACTTTTATCTGATGCCAAGTTTTGTGCTAGATTGAAGGAATAAAGGAGATAGGGGTCTATAAAGTTCAACTATGCCAGAGGTCCTTACTTTCAAAAAAAGCAGGAAGACACAGACATATTCATAGATAATAGAAGGTAAAAGATGAGGGAGCGGTGAGGGAAAGAAAGTTTTAATCAAGGGTTGTGAAGACTCAAGGTCCTACTTCAAGTTATAAAGAGTGCCTGCTTATGAATGGACTCCGAGTAGTGGGTGATAGCTTAGAGCCCGGCAAGGGTCAGACACAGGACCCGGTCAGAGCAAGGGGAGGCTTTCATGATTCCCTACCATTTAAGATAATGACAGGGTTTCTGTGGTGGTCCAGTGGTTAGGAATTCACATGCCAATACAAGAGACACAGGTTCAATCCCTGACCTGGGAAGATCCCACATCCATGGAGCAACTAAGCCTGTGCACCACAACCACTGAGCCTGTGCTCTGGAGCCCAGAGGCCACAACTACACGTGCCCCACAACTAGAGAGTAGCCCCCGCTCATCGCAACTAGAGAAAGCCGGCTCACAGCAATGAAGACCCAGAGCAGCCAGTACATAAATAAGAAATAAAATATAATTATTTAAAAATTATTTAAAATTATTTAAAAAAATTATTTAAAATTATTTAAAAATTTAAAATATAATTATTTAAATTTAAAAATTTAAATTATTTTAAAAAATTATTTAAAAAAATAATTATTTAAAAGATAACGGTCAAGAATCACTTAGGTAATGGTACATTTTTTCTTTTCATATTTAGAAGTCTGGGTCTTTAAGTTCCCTATAATACTTTGTCATTATTTTGTATTTCTTATGAATTTTTATTTATTTAGAAACAGTATATGAGAGTATAGTGAAGGAGTTATACATTTCTAGGGGTTTCCCCAGTGGCTCAGTGGTAAGGAATCTACTTGCCAATGCAGGAGATGCAAGTTTGATCCTTGGGTCAGGAAGATCCCCTAGAGGAGGAAATGGCAACCCACTCCAGTATTCTTGCCTGGGAAATCCATGGACAGAGGTGCCTGGCAGGCTACAGTCCATGGGGTTGCAAAGAGTCAGACACGACTGAGCACACACTGAGCTGTACATTTCTGTGCTTTTATAGTTAGAATTTTTCTGCATTTTAAGTTTATTATGTGAATTTTTTAATTCACCTGAGTATTATTATTTTATCCTAATATATAATCCCTTACAAAGATTTTAAATGTATGACCAATGTTAATTTATTAGAATTGTTTTTGCTCCTGTTTATAACAACTCCATATTTATTAAATTTGAACATTTCTCTTAAGCTAAAACAGAAAGGAAAAGCATAAATAACCATGACAAACAACCCTCTTCTGGTGTGGTCATTTGAAATGAAACAACCAAAAAATTTAATCAACTTAAATTTAGAAAAATTAGCTGATATAATAAACAAAGCTAGTGGAGGTGATGGAATTCCAGCTGAGCTATTTCAAATCCCTGTCTCTTATACACATCTGATATAAGATGATGTGTTTTATTAAATCATAATCATAATAGAGTATTTTAAAATATAGTAGATTTAAAATAATTATTAATAATGATTAAAACCTGAACAGGTTGTATTTAAGTGAGTCATAATCATCAAGTTTGATCAAATATTTCTTGACTGCTTATTATGTGCAAGGCATGCAAAAGATGAATAAAAGAATTTACATTTGGCCCCCTAAAGACTACAATTTGGCTAGAGAGTAATTATAAATAATTACCTTTTGTTTCACCCAAATACCTATTCTTTAGACATGTCATGGTACTTAGACATATAAACAATTCAGAGTTGAAAAAACTTATGTCTTTCTAAAGCCTGCTCCTTTTCTCTAGTACTCTTGGAAGACAGAAAAGTTAATAGAATTAGAAGATAGCCTGGTTGTCCTCTGTCTTTCCATTCCCCAGTTGCCAATCAATTCTGTGATTGCAGTCATGGTTCTCATATTTATGCCCCTGCTCTAATTGATTTCTAGGTGGACATGCTCTAAGTTGAAAGATCAAAAATCCCAATATTTCACATTAAACACAAGAACACTTCAGCCCACAGCATCTGAACTCAAAAGCCTCAAATTAGTCATGGTGATCTGAGGAGCACAGCAAACAAGAAATGGATTTGGGTAGTGGGGGGCGGCAGGCAGGTAACCCTATCATGCTTGTACCTGTAAACAAACATTTATTCCTAACCATAATTTTAATTGATCAGTTTTTATTGGTATAGCCAAGTAATAATCACCGAAAAATGTAAATATAGAGATGGTATTCAAAGAATACAACAGTAACTTTTTCTTATTGTAAAAGTGATAACAATGTATTATTGAAATTTTAAAAAAATATTTACAAATAATAAGTATAAAGAAAAAGGTTTCGGTCATCTGCAATCTTTCCCCTGAGATAATCCCTTTTATCACTTTGGATGCTTTCCTTCTCTTTGTTCTACAGGTAGATAATACATTTTAAAAACAAAAATGAGATCATACTGTATGTAGTTTTATATCCTAATTTACTTGTCATGAATATCTTCTCATATGCATATCAGATATTCTTCAGCACACTTTCTAGAATGTTTGCCTAATATTCTGTCCTACAAGTATATTATGCTGTGGCCATTTCTCTGTTTAGGTTCTCTTTTACAGTACATAAACTAAATTGTAAACTCCACTAAGGCATGGACTATAACTGGTTTATTTATCATTGTGTCCCTGATAGGCTTTCAGAAATAGATGTTTAAATTAATTCTTCCACTCTTCCATGTCTGTAGCCATGCAGCTACACATGTCAGGAGAAATGTACATGCCCATGTCCACTTCAGGTTTATAACTGCTGACCTCGTGGGCCCTCACCGCTGCCCAGCAGCGACTCAACATTCCCCTACTCCGTTACCTCTTCCCTCTCTTAGATAACTCTTTCATATGTTCTCTTCTTTGCTCAAAATTCAAACACTTCCTTCCTCATCCTCATTCTCTCCTAATGACCTTCATTCCCATTAAACTGAAGTGAAATAAGAGTCAGTGAAAAAAGAACTACCATCAGTTCTGTTCTACCATCAGTCTGTCTACCTGCCTGCATCTGTGCCTGCATAGCCCACTTTCCCCCCATTGGTATGTAGGAGCCATCTGTGTGCCCAAGGCCAGCCCCTCTGCTAATGCACTAGGTGCCCTCCCTTAAGCTCTAGGTGCCATCCTCAAGCTCTTACTGCATATATCCTTTTCTGCATTATCAGTTTTCCTTCTCTTCTGTATAGGTTCCAGCAGATATAAATATACTGCTATCTATTTACCCCACTTAACTGCCCAACTCCTGCCCCATTTCATTCTTCTCCAGAATTCAGAGAAAGAGTTATTTATACTCTAATTTCTCCTCCCGTGTTATTTCTTGAAGCCACTTGAACTGGGTGTTTACTTCTATCATTCTTTCTGTTTTTCATTTCAGTTCTGCTACATCCAGTGACCACTCTTTGGTCCCTACCGTTCTTGACCTATCAGCAGCGCTTGAATGACTTTTTCGTTAAATGCATTATTCTCTCGCGTTCCAGGTTACTCCCTTACTGACCTTGGTCGGGTCCCTTTTGCTCAGCTGTTTTCAGGGGCTCTTTCTCTGCCCCTTTTGCTTTTGCTCCTTTTCCTGTCCTCAGGCTTCCCTGGTGGCTCAGTGGTAAAGAACCCGTCTGCCACTGCAGGAGACACAGGTTTGATCTCTGGGTCAGGAAAATCCCCTGGAGAAGGAAATGGCAACAAACTCCAGTATTCTTGCCAGGAAAAATCCCAGGGACAGAGGAGCCTGGTGGGCTACAGCCCATGAAGTTGCAAGAGTCGGACACTAGTTAGTGATGGAACGATTTCCTACCCTCTGTCTTGAAATGCCCCAGAGCTCAATTGTCTGATCTCTTTTCTCTATACCCATTCCTTTGGTGATCTCATCCAGTCTCTGGGCTTTATATATCTGCCCTTCAGATCTCAAGCTTATATCTCCAGTGACAAATAGTTTCAAGGGATTGGATCTGATAGAAGAACCAGGGATGGAAGTTCATAACACAGTGTAGGAGGCAATGACCAAAACTATCCCCAAGAAAAAGAAATACAAGGCAAAATGGTTGACTGAGGAGGCCTTACAAATAGCTGAGAAAAGAAGAGAAGTAAAAGGCAAAGGAGAAAAGAAAAGATATACCTATCTAAATGCAGAGTTCCAAAGAATAGCAAGGAGAGATAAGAAAGCCTTCTCAAGTAAACAGTGCAAAGAAATAGAGGAAAACAATATAAAGGGAAGAACTAGAAATCTCTTCAAGAAAATTAGATCCCAAGGGAACATTTCACGTAAAGATGGGTTCAATAAAGGACAGAAACGGTATGGACCTAACAGAAGCAGAAGATACTAAGAAGAGGTGGCAAGAATACACAGAACTGTATAAAAAGGTCTTAATGACCTGGATAATCATGGTGATGTGTTCACTCACCTAGAGCCAGACATCCTGGAACGTGAAATCAAGTGAGCCTTAGGAAGCATTACTACAAACAAAGCTAGTGGAGGTGATGGAATTCCAGCTGAGCTATTTCAAATCCTAAAAGATGATGTAAACAGTGCAAAGAAATAGAGGAAAACAATATAAAGGGAAGAACTAGAAATCTCTTCAAGAAAATTAGATCCCAAGGGAACATTTCACGTAAAGATGGGTTCAATAAAGGACAGAAACGGTATGGACCTAACAGAAGCAGAAGATACTAAGAAGAGGTGGCAAGAATACACAGAACTGTATAAAAAGGTCTTAATGACCTGGATAATCATGGTGATGTGTTCACTCACCTAGAGCCAGACATCCTGGAACGTGAAATCAAGTGAGCCTTAGGAAGCATTACTACAAACAAAGCTAGTGGAGGTGATGGAATTCCAGCTGAGCTATTTCAAATCCTAAAAGATGATGCTGTTAAAGTAATGCACTCAGTTTGCCAGCAAATTTGGGAAACTGAGCAGTGGCCACAGGACTGGAAAAGGTCAATTTTCATTCCAATCCCAAAGAAAGACAATGCCAAAGAATGTCCAAATTACTGTACAATTGCGCTCATTTTACATGCTAGTAAAGCAATGCTCAAAATCCTTAAAGCTAGGCTTTAACAGTATGTGAACTGAGAACTTCCAGATGTACAAGCTGGATTTAGAAAAGGCAGAGGAACCAGAGACCAAATTGCCAACATCCCCTTGATCATAAAAAAAACAAGGGAAATTAAAAAAAAAAAAAAAAAACCTGCTTCATTGACTATGCTAAAGCCTTTGCCTGTGTGGATCACAGAAAACTGTAGAAAATTCTTCAAGAGATGAGAATCCCAGGCTACTTGACCTGCCTCCTGAGAAATCAGTATGCAGGTCAAGAAACAAAACCAGACACGGAACAACAGACTGGTTCAAAATTGTAAAACGAGTATGTCAAGGCTGTATATTGTCACCCTGCTTATTTAGCTTATATGCAGAGTACATCATGCAAAATGCTGGGCTGAATAAATCACAAGCTGGAATCAAGACTGCCAGGAGAAATATCAGTAACCTCAGATATGCAGATGGTACCACCCTAATGGCAAAAAGCAAAGAGGAACTAAACAGCCTCTTGATGAGAGTGAAAGAGGAGAGTGAATAAGCGAGCTTAAAACAACATTCAAAAAACTAAGATCATGGCATCTGGTCCCATCGCTTCATAGCAAATACATGGGGAGAAAATGGAAACAGTGACAGACTATTTTCTTGGGCTCCAAAATCACTGAGGATGGTGACTGCAGCCATGAAATTAAAAGAAGCTTACTCCTTGGAAGAAAAGCTGTGACAAATCTAAACAGCATATTGAAAAGCAGGGCTATCACCTTGCCGACAAAGGTCCGTCTAGTCAGAGCTTTGGTTTTTCCAGTGGTCACACATGGATGTGAGAGGCGGACCATAAAGAAGGCTGAGCACCGAAGAACTGATGCTTTCAAACTGAGGTGCTGGAAAAGTCTCTTGAGGGGCCCTTGACATCAAGGAGATCAAACCAGTCAATCCTAAAGGAAATCAGTCCTGAATATTCATTGGAAGGACTGAGGCTGAAGCTCAGTCTGAGGCTGGATGGCTGGACAAGCTGTCACATGAATTACTCCAGAACTCTAGGCTGACCCTGCCCTGATGGCAGCTTCTGAAGGGTTTCTGTCTGAAATCCTCCTGAATAAACAGATGCCAGGTGTATTCAAGGATAGTCTCATGAGCCTCAATGATTAGATGAGCCGAAGAAGACCACCTTGTGAGCATAGTGCATACATTATTGATCCTTTAGTTCAGCTGCTCGCTTATTCTGGGCCTACTCTACTCCAGTCCCTCTTGCCAGCAATTTTAGTGACATGTCAATGCAGTCATCTTCAGTTCCCAAACTGGTTCTTGAGAACATCTGTATAGAGAACATCTGTGAATCTGCTTGGCTGCCTTAAAAGGGATGAATA
The DNA here is from genome assembly GCA_006410635.1 of Cephalophus harveyi. Lineage (NCBI taxonomy): Eukaryota > Metazoa > Chordata > Mammalia > Artiodactyla > Bovidae > Cephalophus > Cephalophus harveyi. The sequence continues at coordinate 30,073 of SJYT01019234.1, read as the reverse complement.
ATCAGTGGTGGTTTAGTCGCTAAGTCGTGTCCAACTTGTGCAACCCACCACACGAAATAGGGAAACATGATTAAGAAAATAACTGAAAGGAAAACAATCAAAGGCAGCACTCATAGCTCAGCTGGTAAAGAACAGGCCTGCAATGCAAGAGACCCAGGTTCAATCCCTGGGTCTGGAAGATCCCTTGGAGAAGGAAATGGCAATCCACTCCAGTATTCTTACCTGGGGAATTCCATGGACAGAGGAGCCTGGTGGGCTACAGTCCATGGGGTCACAGGGTCAGACATCACTGAGTGACTAACACTGATGTAAAACAACTGATTTTTTGTTCACATAGATGCCCAGACATTTACCTGATGCAAGACACTGAGGGACATTATTAGTTTATGATAACTGAATCATCAGGAAAAGATTAAATAATCTCCCATGTTCTCCATCTTGAGTGATAAGGGGAAGTAAGATACCTTAGAAAGTTTATAAGGGCAGTTTTCAGTGTTTGCATATTCAAAGAGTAACGTGCCAGTTATTTTTAAAATGTGCTGACAGGTTCTCCGCTCTCTAAAAGGTGCTTTGTTGTTATTTAGTTGCTCAGTCGTGTCCCACTCTTAGCGACCCCATGGACTGCAGCCCACCAGGCTCCTCTAGCCATGGGATTTTCCTAACAGGTGCTATTAACAGTTAAATGAGGTGTTACTATACCTACCTTTTTTTCCCCAAGAAAGAAAGGAGTGTGCTTATAACCAACTGAAGACTTAACTCATGTATCGGAAAAATTCTTAGAAAAATAATTACAAAATGTGTTTGCCAGCACACTGGGAGGGATTGGGGGCAGGAGGAAAAGGGGACGACAAAGGATGAGATGGCTGGATGGCATCACTGACTCGATGGACGTAAGTCTGAGTGAACTCCGGGAGTTGGTGATGGACAGGGAGGCCTGGCGTGCTGTGGTTCACGGGGTCGCAGAGTTGGACACGACTGAGCAACTGAACTGAACATATGGTAAATTGTCAGATTAGTTTAATCATATTCTGTAATAGAGTCACAGATCTCACAGGTTAGGAGAGGCAAAACATTCCAAGCTTAGAAATAATATTGAAAATTACCCAAAATTATATTACTAACTCATAATTTTTATCACTACTTCTAATTCCTCACAACCAATTTTCTTGAGTGCTTCTCTTATCATCTATTCACTTGAAATACTAAAACAGAATTTTTATTTCAGATGTCAAATTACTGGATAAGAACTAAATCTCTCATTACCCACATGGGAAAATGCATCCCCTCTATGCAGCTCTCTTATTACTCTTTTAATGATTCATGCTGTGTACAGTATCTTTAGAACTAACATTGAAATGGTAGATTAAATCTGAATTAGAATATCAGTATCATTATGGTCACACACAAAAAAAGAAATCCAATGACACTCAGGAGAATTTTCTGCTCACACAGAACACCTTGGAAGCATGTTATTTCCATGACTTAAACATCACATGCTATTAAAGTAATGCTCAAAATTCTCCAAGCCAGGCTTCAACAGTACATGAACCATGAACTTCCAGATGCTCAAGCTGGATTAGAAAAGGCAGAGGAACCAGAGATCAAATTGCCAACATTCACTGGCTCATTGAAAAAGCAAGAGCGTTCCAGAAAAACATCTACTTCTGCTTTATTGACTATGCCAAAACCTTTGACTGTATGGATCACAATAAACTGTGGAAAATTCTGAAAGAGATGGGAATACCAGGCCACCTGACCTGCCTCTTGAGAAATCTATATGCAGGTCAGGAAGCAACAGTTAGAACTGGACTTGGAACAACAGACTGGTTCCAAATAGGAAAAGGAGTACGTCAAGGCTGTATATTGTCACCCTGCTTATTTAACTTATACGCAAAGTACATCTTGAGAAACACTGGGCTGGAAGAAGCACAAGCTGGAATCCAGATTGCCGGGAGAAATATCAATAACCTCAGATATGCAGATGACACCATCCTTATGGCAAAAAGTGAAGAACTATAAGAGCCTCTTGATGAAAGTGAAAGAGGAGAGTGAAAAGTTGGCTTAAAGTTCAACATTCAGGAAACTAAGATCATGGTCCCATCACTTCATGGGAAATAGATGGGAAAACAATGGAAACAGTGACAGACTTTATTTTGGGGGGCTCCAAAAACTGCAGATGGTGACTGCAGCCATGAAATTAAAAGATCCTTGCTCCTTGGAAGGAAAGTTATGACCAACCTAGACAGCATATTAAAAAGAAGAGACATTACTTTGCCGACAAAGGTCCGTCTAGTCAAGGCTGTGGTTTTTCCAGTAGTCTTGTATAGATGTGAATGTTGGACTATGAAGAAAGCTGAATGCCGAAGAATTGATGCTTTTGAACGGTGGCGTTGGAAAAGACTCTTGAAAGTCCCTTGGACCGCAAGGAGATCCAACCAGTCCACCCTAAAAGAAATCAGTCCTGAATATTCATTGGAAGGACTGATGCTGAAGCTGAAACTCCAACACTTAGGCCACCTGATGTGAAGAACTGACTCACTGGAAAAGCCCCTGATGCTGGGAAAGATTGAGGGTGGGAGGAGAAGGGGATGACAGAGGATGAGATGGCTGGATGGCATGACCAACTCAATGGACATGAGTTTGGATAGGCTCCGAGGTTTGGTGATGGGCAGGCAGGCCTAGCATGCTGCAGTACATGGGGTCTCAGTCAGACACGACTGATTGACTGAACTGACTGACTGAAACGTATGTGTGTGTGTATAAGTAGACAGGTAGATAGATCTGGACTTGGAAATGGGGCTTTTGATTCAGTTTGATAAAATGCATTTAGCAGTAGAAAAAAAATCAGCACCTGGCTACAGAATTTTATGTGCAAAAAACAGTAATATTATCAATGACTTAAGGTTAATATTTTCATCAATACTTCATTTGGTAATTTTTTTAAAAAATACTTCTAATTAATATTGTTTAAATGGCCATACTACCCAAAGCAATCTACAGATTTAATGAGATCCCTACTCCCAGGTGGCACAGTGGTAAAGAATCCGCCTGCTGACGCAGGAATGCACGAGATGCAGGTTTGACCCCTGGGTTGGAAAGAGCCCTTTGAGTAGGAAGTGGCAGCCCACACCAGTGTTCTTGCCTGAAAAATTCTATGGACAGAGGATGCTGGCAGGCTACAGTCCATGGGGTCTCAAAGAGTTGGACCTGACTGAGCACACAACACTACCAAGGTACCCATGACATTTTTCACAGAACTAAAACAAATAATCCTAAAATTCATATGGAACCATGAAAGACCCAGCGTTGCCAAAGCAATCCTGAAGAAAAAGAACAAAGCAGGAGGCATAACCCTCCCAAACTTCAGACAGCACTACAAAGCGAGAGTCATCAAAGCAGCATGGCTATCGACAGAAAAACAGCCATGGATCAGTGGAACAGAGAGAGAGCCCAGAATTAAACCCACACACCTACAGTCAATTGGTTTTCAACAGAGGAGGCGAGAGGACACAATGGGGCAAAGTCTCTTCAGCAAATGGTATTGGGAAAGCTGGACAGAATATGTAAATCAGTGAGGTTAGAACATACTCTCACACCATACACAAAAATAAACTCAAAATGGCTTAAAGACTTAAACAGAAGACATGACACCATAAAATGCCTTTAAGAGATCATAGGCAAAACATTTTGATATAAATTGTACTAATGTTTTCTTAGGTCAGTCCCTAAGGCAATAGTAGAGAAGGAAATGGCAACCCATTCCAGTATTCTTGCCTGGAGAATCCTGTGGACAGAGGAGCCTGGTGGGCTGTCGTCTATGTGGTCACATAGAGCCGGACACGACTGAAGTGACTTAGCATGCATACATGCATTGGAGAAGGAAATGGCAACCCACTCCAGTATTCTTGCCTGGAGAATCCCAGGGACAGAGGAGCCTGGTGGGCTCTCATTTATGGGATCGCACAGAGTCAGACACGACTGAAGCGACTTAGCAGCAGCAGCAGCAAGGCAATAGAAATAAAAATAAACAAATGGGACCTAATCAAACCTACAAACTTTAGCATAGAAAAGGAAGTCATAAACAAAACAAAAAGATAGCATACAGAATGGGAGGAAATACTTGCAAATGATGTGACCCACAAGGGTTTCATTTCCAAAATGAAACAGCTCCTACAACTCAACAACAAAAACCAACCAATACAATTGAAAAATAGGCAGAAGACCTTAACAGACATTTCTCCAAAGAATAAATACAAATGGCCAACAGGGACATGAAAAGATTGCTAATTATTAGAGAAATGCAAATCAGTACTACAAAGAAGCACCACCTCACACCATTCAGAATGGCCATCATTAAGAAATCTACAAATAACAAATGCTGGAGAGGGCGTCAAGAAAAAGAACTCTCCTACCATTGATGGGAATGTAGGTTGGTGCGGTCACTGTGGAAAACAGTATAGAAGTTCCTCAGAAAACTAAAAACAGAATTACCATATGCTCCAGCAATCCTATTCCTGGGTATATATCTAGACAAAACTATAATTCAGGATGATACATGCACCCCTATGTTCATAGCAGAACTATTCACAATAGCCAAGACATAGAACAACCTAAATGTCCATCAACAGAGGAATGGATAAAGAAGATGTGGTACATACATACAATGGAATATTACTCAGCCATAAAAACAAACTAATGCCATCTGCAGCAACATGGAGGCGACTAAAGATTATCATGCTAAGAGAAATCAGTCAGAAAGAGAAAGACAAACACTGTATGATATCACTTAAATGTGGAATCTAAAATGTGACACAGACAAACCTATCTATGAAGCAGAAACAGACTCATAGACACAGAGAAAAGATTTGTGGCTGCCGATGGGGAAGGAAAGGGATGGACTCAGAGTTTGAGGTTAGTAGGTGCACACTATTACATTTAGAATAGATAAACAACAGGTCTTACTGTATAGCACAGGGAAATATATCCAGTCTCCTGGGATCAACCATAATGGAAAAGAATATAAAACAAGAATGCATATGTATGTAAAACTGAATCACTTTGGTGTGCAGCAGAAATTAACACAACATTGTAAATCAGCTATACTTCAATAAATAAATAAATACAATTTTAAATAAACACATACTTCTTACATTTGACAGGGTGCCCCATCTCGGGAGAGAAAATCTAGTCCTTAAAGGAAATAATTATTAATAAAATGAAAATAATGATCAAAAATTATAAAGAAAAAATAAGTATAGAATACATGTGGGGAAGGAAATATTCTGTATAAATTAAAGAGAGACCAACTCGTCCTCTGCATACAGGAGAAAAAAGCATCTGGAAGTCAAACTGAAAGAGTAATTTTTCACTGAGTTAACTGAACTGAGTTCATGATTGTTTGGGCCCTTATAGAATAATTACATTTGGCATTTATGCTCCACAATGTAGGAAATGTGGTAGAGCGTACCAAAAAGTAAAGTTGTTCTCCAAAGGCCAAAACAAACACAGCTAAGAAACAAAGTAGTAAGCCTTAAGTTTTTAATAAGCCCAAAGCTTTAAAAAGAAAGTGGTAAGTTTAAACCAACACCTGACTGTCCTGGAAGCAAGGATCGGACAGTCCCAGTATCTGTGAGGTAGAAATCTCTCAAAAAACGGCAGCCACCATCAGGGAAAAGTAGACATTAAAAATCTACCCTCCAACATAGAGCTGACATGAATTTTTCTTAGCCTGCACTCCAAGCCCAGGAGGGGAGGTGGGATGAGAAATAGGTTTGCCCTTTTTAAATTTACACTAAGTAGTTGTTTAAAAATCTCCAAGCTAAGAACTCAACGTAGGGATCTCAGACTGATAATATTTCTGTGGTGTCTGTCAGAAACAAAAGCAAAATCATTCTAGAGGGACAGAATCTCAATTCATGGAACAAACACAGAATTTTTCACAGATAAAACCCCACTTAAAATGAATTCACAGCACTCAGGTAGTAGTCAACAGTACATGAATCTCAGGCAGCACAAGTATCACATGTACCACCACCTGCCCCCTCTCCCTGAGCTCAAATAAAAAACACAGGGACTATACGTCTGCTTAAAATGCTCAAATATATCAAAGATGGATATTAAAACATGAGAAAAGAGCAGAACACTGTAAGGTTGGAGGACAGATTTCACGAAGAGTGAAGTGCATTTACAGATGTGAATGTCCAGATAGGTATTCTTACTGGGAATCGGTAAGATTCCAAAATTGCAAGGAAGATGACCAAGGCTTGAGTCATAAATAACCTGGTGTTCTGTATTACTCAGGACTCCATTTGCAAGTGACAGGACCACTTTTGCCTAGAGAGTATTTTGTTGTTGGCTTACCTAACCAAGAAGGACAAGGACAGGGTTGGAATGATAAGAATTAGAGACTCTCATTCTTTCTGGATCTCTCACTGCTACTCTTTTCTTTGTGAATACTTCATTCTCACCTACCACACACCAGTTTTCTCCAAAAAGTGGAAACAATACCACTTGTAGTTTTTGATCCACATCTTTTACTTTTTACTTTCTTTTTAAAAAAGTTGTGCTAAGATATACATGGCATGATTGCTGGGAGAAATATCAATAACCTCAAATATGCAGATGATACCACCCTTATGGCAGAAAGTGAAGAAGAACTAAAGAGCCTCCTGATGAACATGAAAGAAGAGAGTGAAAAAGTTGGCTTAAAGCTCAACATTCAGAAAACGAAGATCATGGCATCTGGTCCCATCACTTCATGGCAAATAGATGGGGAAACAGTGGAAACAGTGACAGAGTTTATTTTGAGGGGCTTCAAAATCACTGCAGATGGTGATTGCAGCCATGAAATTAAAAGACGCTTACTCCTTAGAAGGAAAATTATGACAACCTAGACAGCATATTAAAAAGCAGAGACATTCCTTTGTCAACAAAGGTCCGTCTAGTCAAGGCTGTGGTTTTTCCAGTAGTCATGTATGGATGTGAGTTGGACTATAAAGAAAGCTGAGTGCCGAAGAATTGATGCTTTTGAACTGTGGTGTTGGAGAAGACCCTTGAGAGTCCCTTGGACTGCAAGGAGATCCAATCAGTCCATCCTAAAGGAGATCAGTCCTGGGTGTTCCTTGGAAGGACTGATGTTGAAGCTGAAACTTCAATCCTTTGGCCACCTGATGCGAAGAGCTGACGCACTTGAAAAGACTCTGATGCTGGGAAAGATTGAGGGCAGGAGGAGAAGAGGACGACAGAGGGTGAGGTGGTTGGATGGCATCACTGACGCGATGGACATGAGTTTGAGTAAACTCCAGGCGTTGGTGATGGACAGGGAGGCCTGGTGTGCTACAGTTCATGGGGTCACAAAGAGTCAGACACGACTGAACTGAACTGATACATGACACAATTAATTAAACACTTTTAAGTGTAAAGTCAGTGGTATGACGGAGAAGGCACTGGTGACCCACTCCAGTGTTCTTGCCTGGAGAATCCCACGGACGGGGGAGCCTGGTGGGCTGCCGTCTGTGGGGTCGCACAGAGTCGGACACGATTGACGCAAAGCAGCAGCAGCAGCAGCGGTATTAGGAACATTCACGTTGTTGTGCAGCTGTCACTACTATCCATCTGCAGAATGTTTTCATCATCCTGTACTGAAACTGTACCCACGAGACAATAACTCCTCATTCCTCTCTCTCTGCAGCCCCTGGTAACCACTGTTCTATTTCTGTCTCTCTGAATTTGACTATTCCCAAATAGTTCATACAACTGGAATAATACAATATTTATCTTTTTGTATCTGGTTTTATTCACTACACCACTTTCTTTTGACCAGGAAGAAAAAGGCTTTCTCTGTACACATGCTTCTATCTCCTTGCTCTATTTTGAAAATCCTTTTTTTAAATATAACTTTAATTGGAGGCTAATATCTTTACACTGTTGTATTGGTTTTGCCATACATTGACATGAATCATATTTTGAAAATCCTCAGAGAAGACTCTAATTGGTTTGGCTTGAGTGACATGCTTACTTCTAGACCAGGAGGATGATGGGTGCTATGATGTGCTCAGCTCGGGAGGTTGCATGACCACCCTAGAATCTCCCGCAATTCTCTGTGTGTACATACCTTCTCAAAGAGCCCTTCCTTGTTCTTTTGATCCAAAATAACATCTCACATCATCTAGACACTGTATTATGCTTTTTGGAGCACTTATTACTGTCTATTACAGAAAAGATTTATTTGCTTATTACTTCCCCTACCACTAGAATGTAAGAGTTATAACATGAGGGACCTTCTGTCTCTTGCTCACCTCCATGCTCCCAGTACCTGGAACACTGCCTGGACCATAGTAGGAGCTCAATAAACATTTTAAATTAATTCATTAGTTGGAGATTGAAGTGGAGATATAGATTTAGTACTCATTGGTAAAAGTGATTAAAAGAAATTAATTATGCTTCTACCTCTCTTGTGAAGATAAGCAATTACAAATTGATTGAAATTGAACTCTGCATATATATTTATATGAACACAGTAATTAAACAAGGAATTTATGCACAAATAGCAAGAAAGTTACACTTTCTAAAAATGGATAATTGTAGAAAATATAACCTTGCATGATGGATGCATAGGTTAGAGTCCTGAAGTTGCAATAGATTAAACCCTTTCTGAAATTGTTTTCTGTTGCCAAGCATTTAAACTATAAATGTGAATGTCTAAACCAATCAGGTGTGTTCACATAAATGTGAATATATAAACCCATCAGGTGTGTGTACACATACACAAACACACACACATTTTTACTGGTTAACTTTGGAAACTAGCAAAGCAGATACAAGTTTAAAGCCATAGTGGGCAATGCAGTTCTTTCAAAATTGCCCTTGACTGTAGCCAGGTAAATCCAGATACTCAGGAACACAACTCCACAGTGTCATTGCCACCCCTCATTATCATCTCTTGGCTCTTGTTTACTGTGGCTGCCTCAGTTCTCTTCCCCGACCTGTCATTAATCTCAAGGGCAGGGCAAGGCAAAGAGGAACTAAGAGCAAAGGAGGGACTGAATTGAAAAATACAAGAAACAAGTAGGCAGAAATAATCTCTTGTTTTTCTGACTTCTTGGTGCTGTTGTTCATCTTTTACAATCCTTAGAGTTTATTATTATCCTTACGATATATAATGAGCATCCCAAATGTAAGCAGTGCTGCACCTCAGCTGAATTTACCCTACTCACAAGGTTCCTCAAAATTACACCTTTCATATCTCCTCCAACCTGTCCACCCACATGTTACCGCCAAATCCAGTGAGAACTGAAATTCCTGGTAAGAAAACAGTTTAATCAAACAACATTGCCTCCAACTTGTCTTCTACCCATCGGCTGTTATCCCTGCTGAACTTCTCTAGGTGTTAAAGAATTACTTTTCTCTAACTACCTATCTGAAGCAGAAAATAAGCTCTCCACACCCAAAACCTTCTGGGAACCAACCCCCATATTCAGTCTTTAGGAAATGGGAAAGGTAGATTTGGTTTGTCTAAGAGTAGTTGATTTAAATCATAATACCACTCTGTCGCATTTCAATAATGGTTAATCATTTATTCTTAATTACCAGGGCCTCAAGAATGGCCATGCACATACTAAATGCATATCAAATTAATCTAAATTCTACTTTTCACCTGTCCATCATCCTGATCATGTGTTGCTCATGTAACGTGATCATCTGCCCTCAGCTTAAGAAATAGCATTACTCAGATGGAAAGATATACCATGTTCTTGGGTTGGAAGAATCAATATAGTCAAAATGATTATACTACTGAAGGCAATGTACAGATTCAATGCTATCTGTATCAAATTATCAATGGCATTTTTCACAAAATCTTTAGAACAAAAAATTTTTAATTTGTATGGAAACATAAAAGGCACCAAATAGCCAAAGCAATTCTGAGAAAGGAAAATGGAACTGGAGAAATAAGGCTCCCTGACTTTATAATACAAAGCTGCAGTCATCAAAACAGTATAGTATTGGCACAAAAAGAGAAATGTAGATCAATGGAACAGGATACAAAGTTCAGAAGTAAACCCACACACCTATGGTCAGTCTATGACAAAGGAGGCAAGACTATACAATGGCAAAAAGACAGTCTCCTCAATAAATGATGCTGGGGAAACTGGAAAGCTACATGTAAAACAATTAAATTAGAATATTCACTAACACCATACACCAAAATAAACTCAAAATGGATTAAAGACCTAAATATAAGACTGGATGCTATAAAACTCTTAGAAAAAAACATAGGAAGAACACTCTTTGACATAAATCACAGCAATACCTTTATGGGTCCACCTCCCAGAGTAATGAAAATAAAAAGCAAAAATAAACAAATGGGACCTAATTAACTCAAAAGCATCAGCACAGCAAAGGAAACCATAAAGAAAACAAAAAGACAGCCCACAGGATGGGAGAAAATATTTGCAAACGAAGCAACTTACAAGGGATTAATCTCCAAAATATACAAGCAGTTCATGCAACTCAGTATCAAAAACAAAACCAAAAACAACCAATCAAAAAATGGGCAAATGATCTAAATAGACATTTCTCTAAGAAAGACATATGGATGGACAAAAACACATGAAAAAATACTGAACGTTGCCAATTATTAGAGAAAATCAAAACTAAAGCGGTATCACCTCATACAGGTTAGAATATGCGTGTGCTCAGTTATGTCCAACTCTGTGACTCTATGGATTGTAACCCACCAGGCTCGTCTATTCATAGGATTCTCCAGGCAGGAATACTGGAGTGAGTTGCCTTTTCCTCCTCCAAGAGATCTTCCTGACCAGGGATTGAACCTGTGTCTCTTGCGTCTCCTGAATTGGCAGGCTGATTCTTTACCACTGAGCCACCTGGGAAGCCCACCAGTCAGAATGGCCATCATCAAAAAATCTACAAATAATAAATCCTGGAGGGGATGCAGAGGAAAAGAGAACATTCCTACACTGTTGGTGAGAATGTAAGTTGATACAACTACTGTTTGGAGAACGGAGCTTCCTAGGTGGCCCTGGTGGGAAAGAGTCTGCCTGGCAGTGCAGGAAACACGAGAGACATGGGTTCAGTCCCTGGGTCAAGAAGATCCTTTGGAGTAGGAAGTGGTGGACAGAGGAGCCTGCCAGGCTACAGCCATGGTGCCCCTAAGTCAGACACAGCTGAGCACACAATATAGAGAAAAGCATGGAGGTTCCTTTCAGTACTAAAAAAGGGAGCAACCAGATGATCTAGCAATTCCACTCCTGACCACATATCCAGAGAAAGCCTCAATTCAAAAAGACACATGCACCCCAATGTTCATTGCAGCACTACTCACAATAGCTAACACATGGAAGCAAATTAAATGTCTATTGACAGAGGAATGGATAAAGAAGATGTGGTATATATGTACAGTGGAATATTACTGAGACATAAAAAAGAATGAAATAATGCCATTTGCAGCAGCATGGATGGATCTAGACATTATCATACTAAATGAAGTCACACAGAGACAAAAATCATATGATATCACTTATATGCAGAATCTAGAAAACTTATACAAATGAATTTATTTATAAAACAGGACAGACTCAGACTTTGAAAACAGACTTAATGGTTACCAAAGAAGAGAGATCGGAGGAGGGAGGAGAGATTGGAGGAGGGATCAATTAGGAGTTTGGGGATTAACATATACATCCTACTATATATAAAACAGATAACCAACAAGGACCTATTGTATGTACAGAGAACTGCTCAATGTTCTATAATAACCTATGGGAAAAGAATCTGAAAAATAGATACATGTATAACTGAAGCACTTTGCTGTACAGCTGAAACTAACATTGTAAATCAACTACTCCAATGTAAAATAAAAATTGAATTAAAAAGAAATAGCGTCGTGAAAATGTACTTAACGATAATTAGTTTTATATAGTTCAAATATTTTTAAAGAAATAAAAATTTAACTGAACAGTTGGATTTTCCTGAGAATATGTGGGAATTTTTGACTTAACAGCTTGTAGAGACTTGGTGTGCCTTGAAATCACATTTCTGTATAACATTTGATATGATTAGGAAACTTTGTGTTATAAGCCTGGAATCTGAATCTTTGAAAATGGGTTACAAAGCTACTAATTCTTACTATAAATCATAGACTTCTTAGATAGATTTTGGGAATGTACTTAAAAAAAGCATTATAATACTGGCCATGATAAATGGCCATTTTTCTGCCACTAATTGGGTAATCAAACTGTCACATTTTAAGGGATTCCCTTTGGTTTAATATCTGCAGATCTGGTCATCCTGTCACTCTGTGGCTGCTGCAGTGTTCAAGTTACCATTCAGCCTTCTCCTTTTCTCCGAGATGGGCAGTTTGGTCAGAGGTTACTGTGAGGCTCAAAGAACTGGCTTCTTTTCCTGTAGCTGATAAACCTATGGGACTTTGGTATATCAGATATTTGCTATAGCTTATATATTTTCATACTTTTGCAATAACTTAGATTCTTTGTTTTTTTTTAGGACAATGAAGGTCAAACAGCTCTACATTATGGTAAGATGGTTTTAAATTATTACTAATTATATTTGACTTTATTTGCTTATCTCAGCTTTATCCAACACTACATAGCGCTTGGAAAAATGCCAACCACTAGGTGGAGCCTGGTGGGCTGCCGTCTGTGGGGTCGCACAGAGTCGGACACAACTGAAGCGACTTAGCAGCAGCAGAGCTACAATAGCTTTATGTTTAAAAAATAGATTAATAACCTCTAAAGTTGATTATATGTTAAAATTCTTATGGACACACTCATAATGAATTGAGCATTTCTATACAGTCAACAAAAACAAGACCCGGAGCTGACTGTGGCTCAGATCATGAACTCCTTATTACCAAATTCAGACTCAAATTGAAGAAAGTAGGGAAAACTGCTAGACCATTCAGGTATGACCTAAATCAAATTCCTTATGATTATACAGTGGAAGTGAGGAATAGATTTAAGGGCCTAGATCTGATAGAGTGCCTGATGAACTATGGACTGAGGTTCGTGACATTGTACTACTCATTGGAAAAGACTCTGATGCTGGGAGGGATTGGGGGCAGGAGGAGAAGGGGATGCCCAAGGATGAAATGGCTGGATGGCATCACAGACTCGATGGACGTGAGTCTGAGTGAACTCCGGGAGATGGTGATGAACAGGGAGGCCTGGCGTGCTGCGATCATGGGGTCGCAAAGAGTCGGACACGACTGAGCGACTGAACTGAACTGAACACAGTCAACAGAAATGAAGGTTCCTCCAATCCCCCTTTGAAACTTCATTATTTCATTCCTGTTATTATCAATGACAACTAAGATTCTAACCATTGTTACTTAGGAGCTAGAATCTCTCCTGTAAGAAATACTTTCTTGATGTGAAAAAAAATAGATTTGATTTTTTAAATTTATTTCTATTAACTGATTAGCTTCGTTAAGTAATTTTCACTTAAATAATCTGTAAAATAGAGGATAATCTGTAAAATGGAAGTAATATGGCTCTTAAGGAGCTACTGGCAAGAGGTAAGAGATAATAAAGTACTTTGGAAACTGAAGTACTAGAAAAAGTATTGCTTTTATTCTATTTGGATATGAACATGATGGAATAAGGGCTTCCCAGGTGATCAGTGGGTAAAGAATTCTCCTGCAATGCAGGAAATGTGGGTTTGATCCCTGGGTCAGGAAGATCCTCTAGAGGAGGGCATGGGAATCCACTCCAGTATTCTTGCCTAGAGAATCTTATGGACAGAGAAGCCTGGTGGGCTGCAGTCCATAGGGTCACAAAGAGTTAGATGCGACTGAAGCGACTGAGTGTGTGCGCGTGCACACACACACACACAGTTGAATAACAGACAGCCATCAATATTTAAACTAGTATATATCAAGAACATCTCCCAGTCAATAAGAAGCAATCAAATGGAAAAAATAGACCCCAAAAACAGATAGCTCACAAATGAAGAAGAGCCAAATAACCAATAAACAAGATGCTCACCCTCACCAGTAACTTCCAAGAACTCTGAATAGTCTGAGATCATACACTAGTTGAACTCTTACCAGTTAGCCTGATGCAGTTTTATGGATGCTGGCAAAAGACACAAAACTCATTGATCAGAGACAAAAGGCTACTTTTCACAGCTCAGCAAGCAGCATGAGCTTCATGTTTGTGTCATTTCCCCTTGAGTCCCATGGGAGCTACAAAGAGGAAACCCCCCAGATCTTAGACACATAGTGTCATGGCTTAGAAATCCTAAGCTTAGGGAACTCCAGCCTTTTGTAATAAGCTGCCAGCAGACCTGCCCAACCTTTGCCCTGGAGAACACATGTCTTTATCATACTGGACAATAAACAAACCTGCCTTCTATTCTAGAAGGAAGCAGTACCTCCGTTGACAAAGGTCACTCACGATATTAACATCTTTTGAAAGACAGTCTAGCACAAAAGCTATCTTTACCTCTGGTCACACGGTGTACAGAAACATGAGAATCCCTTGGAGAAATGTCTCCCAACAATAATTAGGGGACGCAGATTAAAACCTTCAGATATAACTTCACACAGATTGGCAACATGTAAATATGTGCACCAGGGCTTCCCCGGTGGCTCAGCAGTAAAGAACCCCCCTGCAATGCAGGGGCCACAGGAGAGGCAGGTTCAGTCCCTGGGTCGGGAAGATCCCCTGGAGGAGGGCATGGAACCCCACTCCAGTATTCTTGCCTGGAGAATCCCATGGACAGACAAGCCTGATGGGCTTCAGTCCACGGGGTCGCAAAGAGTCAGACATGACTGAAGTGACTTAGCATACACACAGCATGCACGCAACATGTGCAAAGAATAGAACTGGGATGTGGTGGAACAAAAACTCTCATATACTGCTATTGGGAAAGTCCAACCATTGCTTCACTTTGGAGGTGAATTTAGCAAAAATCTAGTGAAGATGAAGGTATGGGTACACAGACCCTACAACCTGGCAATTTCACTTCTAGTATATTCCCTGGAAATACTCCCCAACATGTATATAATGAAACATAATTAAAAACATGTACTGCAGCATTTTACTTGTAATAGCCAAAAACTTGTTTTATTAGCCTTTATATTCTTCTGTTTCTTTACTTTAAAAAGTTGCATATAAATATATACACACACATATATGCATACATGTACATTTTGTTACCAAATACCTTTGAAAAGTGTGCCCATCACAGTATACAAGAAATCTCAAGGCTCCTTTCTATAAACAGCCCTCTGAAGTAGTTATTGTTTTCTGCAATTTATAAATGAGGAAATCAAAACTCAAAAAAGTTAGTAAACTTATGTAATAGAGCCAGAAATTCAAACCCATTATCTCTAAATTTACCAGGAAATGAGAGAAAAACAAATGCCTTCCCCTCCCACTTTCCACAGTGCTCACATCTGTCACTCTGCAAACATGTTCATATAAGTCTGTAATATATCTCCTCTAACATCAAACGCTGGCTACTCTGAACTCTGATTTTCACTCTAGGAAAAAACTTTTCTCAGCTTCCTTCTTACCTGTTTGAACCAGGCATTAAGTCAGGCATTCCAACAGTAATTGTGAGGTCTTCACCAAAAAATTTGGGGCTGTGCCTTATTCCTGACAGCTGGCTTCAAGAAGCAAACTGACTTTTGTTTCAAAATATGTGCCATAAGGTCCAGAGTGTACCGCTCTGCTTAAAAAGACAACTCTGCCAATGCAACCTCCTTTGAAAAGGAGGGAGTTCCACACACTAAAATTAAGTTCTTTTAAAAGTGTGTTGCATAAGCAATGTAAGTGGATTCGTGGGACTTCATTGGAACTGTTATGAACGTGCTTGAGCTTCATCAGCTTTCAGGGAGCCATTCAAGGGCCCAGGGACCATGGTGGCTGACAACAAGTTCAGGTGTGAAGGGACCACTTGGCTTCCTAGTGAAGCGAAACAGAACTGCTTAGAAAGCAAGCTCTGCTTATCAGGAGCAGAAGGAAGGAAACACTTCATCTAAGAAGAAAAAGACACTGTGTTAATTTTATCAGAGATTGATCATATTGTTAAATGCTCATGTTGTTAGTGTTAGTCTCTCAGTCGTATCCGACTCTTTGCAACCCAATGGACTGTACCCTGCCAGGCTCCTCTGTCCATGGGATTCTCCAGGCAAGAATACTGGAATGGATTGCCATTCCCTTCTCCAGAGGATCTTCCTGACCCAGGGATTGAACCCAGCTCTTCTGCGTTGCAGGCAGATTTTTTACCATCTGAGCTACAGGGAAGTCCGGTTAAATGCTCTGTTAATCCTCAGCTGGAAACAAAACTGTCCTTGGAACAATATCTTAGTCCTTCTAAACTCCTCATATGTGGAAAATATGTTTTAGTTTCTCTCTTCTTAAACAAGTTTCATTGGATCACAAAGTTAAAGTGAGAGATAGAATCAGATGCAGGGAGCTCAAATCCGATGCTCTGTGACTACCTAGAGGGGTGGAAGGGAGGCTCAGGAGGGAGGGGACATACATATACCTATAGCTGATTCATGTTGAAATAGGGCAGAAACCAACACAATATTGTGAAACAGTTGTCATCTAAAATAGCAAAAATCTTTAAAAGAGTACTCTTTATACATACAAAAGTTTAGGAAATGTCTAAAAAGAAAACAAATTATTACTTCTTATTTCCATCCCTTCAATCCTTCTTTCATTCAGTAGACATTTTTTAGTACCTTCTCTGTGGCACGTGTTGTGTTTTCCTTTCATTTCTCCATCCAGAAACTGCAGAAACAGTTACACTAGACTAAATAGGCCCTTGAGAATGTAGATGAGTCATTCTGTCATCCGTAGTTAACCATTAGGGGTAAATGCCTTTACCGACGTGGGAATGTGTCCATTTAATTTGATATGTGTAAACTTCATTTCTTTATTGTTTTCTGCAATTTATAAATGAGGAAATCAAAACTCAAAAAAGTTAGTAAACTTATGTAATAGAGCCAGAAATTCAAACCCATTATCTCTAAATTTACCAGGAAATGAGAGAAAAACAAATGCCTTCCCCTCCCACTTTCCACAGTGCTCACATCTGTCACTCTGCAAACATGTTCATATAAGTCTGTAATATATCTCCTCTAACATCAAACGCTGGCTACTCTGAACTCTGATTTTCACTCTAGGAAAAAACTTTTCTCAGCTTCCTTCTTACCTGTTTGAACCAGGCATTAAGTCAGGCATTCCAACAGTAATTGTGAGGTCTTCACCAAAAAATTTGGGGCTGTGCCTTATTCCTGACAGCTGGCTTCAAGAAGCAAACTGACTTTTGTTTCAAAATATGTGCCATAAGGTCCAGAGTGTACCGCTCTGCTTAAAAAGACAACTCTGCCAATGCAACCTCCTTTGAAAAGGAGGGAGTTCCACACACTAAAATTAAGTTCTTTTAAAAGTGTGTTGCATAAGCAATGTAAGTGGATTCGTGGGACTTCATTGGAACTGTTATGAACGTGCTTGAGGTTCATCAGCTTTCAGGGAGCCATTCAAGGGCCCAGGGACCATGGTGGCTGACAACAAGTTCAGGTGTGAAGGGACCACTTGGCTTCCTAGTGAAGCGAAACAGAACTGCTTAGAAAGCAAGCTCTGCTTATCAGGAGCAGAAGGAAGGAAACACTTCATCTAAGAAGAAAAAGACACTGTGTTAATTTTATCAGAGATTGATCATATTGTTAAATGCTCATGTTGTTAGTGTTAGTCTCTCAGTCGTATCCGACTCTTTGCAACCCAATGGGCTGTACCCTGCCAGGCTCCTCTGTCCATGGGATTCTCCAGGCAAGAATACTGGAATGGATTGCCATTCCCTTCTCCAGAGGATCTTCCTGACCCAGGGATTGAACCCAGCTCTTCTGCGTTGCAGGCAGATTTTTTACCATCTGAGCTACAGGGAAGTCCGGTTAAATGCTCTGTTAATCCTCAGCTGGAAACAAAACTGTCCTTGGAACAATATCTTAGTCCTTCTAAACTCCTCATATGTGGAAAATATGTTTTAGTTTCTCTCTTCTTAAACAAGTTTCATTGGATCACAAAGTTAAAGTGAGAGATAGAATCAGATGCAGGGAGCTCAAATCCGATGCTCTGTGACTACCTAGAGGGGTGGAAGGGAGGCTCAGGAGGGAGGGGACATACATATACCTATAGCTGATTCATGTTGAAATAGGGCAGAAACCAACACAATATTGTGAAACAGTTGTCATCTAAAATAGCAAAAATCTTTAAAAGAGTACTCTTTATACATACAAAAGTTTAGGAAATGTCTAAAAAGAAAACAAATTATTACTTCTTATTTCCATCCCTTCAATCCTTCTTTCATTCAGTAGACATTTTTTAGTACCTTCTCTGTGGCACGTGTTGTGTTTTCCTTTCATTTCTCCATCCAGAAACTGCAGAAACAGTTACACTAGACTAAATAGGCCCTTGAGAATGTAGATGAGTCATTCTGTCATCCGTAGTTAACCATTAGGGGTAAATGCCTTTACCGACGTGGGAATGTGTCCATTTAATTTGATATGTGTAAACTTCATTTCTGAATAGTAACAGGGTTCACATTATTCGAAGGCCTTTCTGACTGGCTTCAAAATAAGCTATATTTTCTTTTTGTTCTGATATGAAAAAATTCTCTAAGATATATTGTTAAGTGAAAGGAGTAAAGTGAAGAACAGTATATATACTCTGCTGCCATGAATATATCTCTACATATTTGCTAGTAAATGAAAGATACACAAAAGTGAATGTTGATTGCCTAAGGGAGGAAGTGTGGAGCTTGAATACAAGCACAGAATAAAAGTTTTTTCCTATAAACCCTTTAATGACTTCTGTATTTGGAACCATGTACATATATTACCTATTTGAAAATTAAATTTAAATGATTTAAAATCTAAATATTATATAGGCTCTATTAGTATTGTAAATACCACTTAACTTCTTAATTGTAATTGATTCATTCAGATATTGGAGAAGGCAATGGCAATGCACGCCTGTGCTCTTGCCTGGAAAATTCCATGGACGGAGGAGCCTTGTAGGCTGCAGTCCATGGGGTCGCTAAGAGTCGGACACAACTGAGCATCTTCACTTTCATTTTTCACTTTCATGCATTGGAGAAGGAAATGGAAACCCACTCCAGTGTTCTTGCCTGGAGAATCCCGGGGACGGGGGAGCCTCATGGGCTGCCGTCTATGGGGTCGCCCAGAGTCAGATACGACTGAAGCAACTTAGCAGCAGCAACAGCAGCAGCATTCAGCATTATTTCATGAACATCANATGCATTGGAGAAGGAAATGGAAACCCACTCCAGTGTTCTTGCCTGGAGAATCCCGGGGACGGGGGAGCCTCATGGGCTGCCGTCTATGGGGTCGCCCAGAGTCAGATACGACTGAAGCAACTTAGCAGCAGCAACAGCAGCAGCATTCAGCATTATTTCATGAACATCAACTATTTGCTGGATAAATATACCAAACATGTTTTTTAAGCTAACAGATGTCCCCGGACATTGGGTGTCCTTCACCTCCCACCCTAAATAAATAAGGACCTGGTAACCATAGTGTTAGTGTGTGAGTCAGCACTGTATCCAATCTGGGGAAACTGGGGGCTTGGATTTCAGTGCCAGCAAACCCTGGAAATGATGCTTCATGAGGAATGGGAAGTTGGAACTGAGACCCTGCACATAAACCAAGACCCTCT
Organism: Cephalophus harveyi; assembly: GCA_006410635.1. Classification (NCBI taxonomy): domain Eukaryota; kingdom Metazoa; phylum Chordata; class Mammalia; order Artiodactyla; family Bovidae; genus Cephalophus; species Cephalophus harveyi. Next base: position 10,346 of record SJYT01019234.1, on the reverse strand, counting down.
AAGGACTGCATCCCCAGTAGGAAAAAAAAAATTAGCTTAGAAAAAATTGACCTACTAGTGTAAGGAAGGACAACAAGATTATCTGCCACAGACCAGAATGTGGATGAAAAAAAAAAAAAAAAAAAAAACCATCTCAAGCAAGTTTGGGGTTTAAATTTATACTGATTGTTTCAGAAATTCTCATGTTGAGAAATTAACATAGTAAGTGCACTCAACTGGTTACCCCTAAAGGGCCTGGCAGAAGCAAATGCTAAACTTCTCTCCCTTAACTAATACAGCACAAAATTCCTACAGAAAGAAATTCTGCTGAAAATGAGCTCACAATTCAAACTTACAGAATACACTTGAGTGAATGTCAGCAGACACAGTAAACCACAGGATTAGACTTTAAGGAATTTAAGTAAAACTGGATAGAAATTATCAGAAAAACAAATTTATGTAAAATCAAGGATTCACAAACACAAGAACAAGACACTCCAAAAAAGAACAAGGGAATTTCGAAGAGAATGAAATAGAATTTCAATAAGTGAAAAGTTACAGAAATTTTATGATATGAATAGGTTAAAGTGCAGAATTTACACAAATTAAAAAAAAAAAAACTAGGGTGAACTGAAAGGTAGTTCTAAAAGGCACTGCAGAAAGATAACGAAATGGAATTGCAAAAGAAACACTGAGTGTAAAATGATAAACCTCATAAACATACTGAGTTCAGGATGCCAGACACAAAAGAAGTATGTACTGTATGCTTCCATTTATATGAAGATCAAAAACAGGAAGAACTCATCTCCAGCATTAGCACACAGGATATTGGTCACCTTGGGGAACTGGGTAGGTAGCGTTTGAAAGGGTTGAACAGGGTGAGAGTGCTTCTGAGATTCTAATAATGATCTGACTCTTGATCTGTGTGCCAGTTAGTTACCTGGATAAATTCATCTTAAGTTTTTTATTTTGGTACTCTTTTGTATGTATTTTATACTCAAAGTTTACACACACACAAATTCAAGCCTTGATAGATAAGATGGTGGTATTACTGTTTTCATACATACAATCTTTTAATGTTTCCAACAGATGCCTTAGCTAGGCCCTGTTTTCCTATATTTACAGATAAAAAACTGAAGTCCAGAGAGGTGAAGTGACCTTGACAGGGTAACATGTTGTAGGTGGCAAAGCCAAAATACTTGTCCAGGTCTTCTAATTCTACTTCCTGTCTTTTCATAACTCCATAAGTAATTACAGTCCTAGTATCCTTTAAAAGCACACATAATTTTTTGGAAGATAATCTTTTATAGAAATAAATGAAAATCTTTATCATTGGTCACCCTGATCAGTGGGTCAAGCTGTTTTTCAAGACTGTACTTGTGAATAAACACACACATGTATGTTCATTTATGTACCTTTATATTCCTATTTCTGTTCATTAAGAGTCACTAGATAATCATTAAAATTATTTATCCTTGAATTAGGAATCCTGCCCAAGATTAATCTAGTCAAATGATCCCTTTCTCTCATATTATTGTAGAAATAACAAGACTAATACCATATATGTTATAATCAAGATAATTAAACACTCAAATAGTATTCGAGGTTTTGGCATTACAAATATATAAAACTAAAATATTCTGACAACTCAGAAATATTTCATGAAATTAATACTTTAAAGGTGCAATTTAATTTTTAATTTAGATGTTCTTACTAGGTCACTAGACTTTTGCCCAATTTTAAGACTGTCAAAACAGAGTTTTGCTTGTAATAATAATGTTGATACTTACAATTTATTAAGCACCTACTATATGCCAGGGAATCTGCTGGGTATATTTTATCCATTTAGTCACTTAATATTATTGAATTTTTTATTTAATAGACATTCAGTAGCTATTTGTTGATTTGATTTTATTTTAGGACCCTTAACCTGCTCTTAGAACTTTCATAACACTCTAAGTATGGTTAAATCCAGTGATTGCACACAATGTTGGGGATGTCTTGGGGGCTTAGCTATTATTTTTTATGAATTACAGTTTGGCTTGACAGCTGTCCTTGTGTTGACAGCTCTTCTGATTATAGCAGTTGTCAAACTCCATCCTTAAGCAGGTTGTAAATCCTGCCTTCTTCCGATTAAAACTGGGTCAGAGCCAATGACAGGTTAACTAGAGGCCAGTGTTCTACTACTGTACATCCTTACTGGTTTGTTCAAAATGCATTTTGCATAGTGGCATACTAAACCTTCTTTTGCCTGTTTTATTTTGGTGTTTTTGAACTTTCAGGTATCAGTCCTCCTGTTATTTTGTGATTAAACATGGTCTTTGCTGAAGAGTGTATTAGTGTAAGTGTGGGCTTCCTTGTAAATGGCCTGTTAGTCCTCTCCTCCTCCCCCTCCACTGGGAATACTAACATCATTGCATCTGTGTCTCCCAGGGGAAATCAAGGCTTTTCCTTGCACGTGCAGTCATGTGATTTCAGAGTGGGCAGGCTTTGTATCCTCATGAGCCCTCGATCTTCCACGTAAAGCACCATCTGTTCTGTTCCTTGCACGCTGTTACAGGGCAGTGGGAGGAGGCATTAGAGTGAAAATAAATAAAATAAAAAAAGAAAGAAATTCATCATCAAAACCCTGAGGATTAATGGAGTCAGAAGGCTCACTGCTCTGAATGAAAATTCATCTTCACCTGTGCCAGTGTCAGGGCTGCCTCCATGGCACTTGACAAATAGAGGTTCCCAGGGCACCATAAATCCAGCAACTATTCTAATCCCCATAGGCTGGCTCAAGCCTTTCCGAGATGAGCTTACGACTGTTTTTGTATTTTGCAGCACATTGTAGGCACTAGTATCCCCTCATTCATCTGGTAAAGCGTTAGCACCCCTTCCTTCTCATCTCGCTCTCATCTTCTTTGTCTGTGTCCATTTTGAGAGGGTGAGCAGCTCACATGTTTCTGAAAGACGACTCTGCCTTGTGAATTGTGCTTCACTGAAGATGCCAAAGGCAGAGAAGTCAATTAACTAATGAATTTTGAGCAAATACTAATCTCCAATACTGTGTTAGATGAAGAGGAGAATATAGAAAAGTATATAATCAAGTAGCTCACCATCTAATTGGGAGCACAGAGCATATAATTTCAAAAACTGTTGGGCACCTCTGCATGCAGAGGGTTGTGTGCTAAACGTAAACATCATTGATGCCAATCAACAGTGACTCTCCAAGAGGCACTACCAGTGCCTTCCTCACTCCAGGGTAAGAGTCCCTTGTGTGTTTTCTTCTTATCCTTAAAATCAGTCTTTCTCCTTCTGTCCTTTATTTTTTCCTTCCTACTGCAACTTCCTGACCACTTATGCTTTTGTACCAGTCTTCGCATAAACCCCAGGAATTTGTTAATAAAACTCCTTTCCTTGTGGGTAACATATCCCTTACTCTGAAGTTACTGTTTTGTAACCCTTAAATTCCACATTTAAATCTCACTTCACAGCTACAGTTGAGCTAAAATTTCATTTATATATGTTGGGTTAGACAGACCAGTTAAGCCTTTTCTCAGCTAGTTAGCTGTAGTTCTCTGTATGTAAAACAGTTTTAAGCTCCATTTCTGGGTTGGTACTCATAACTTGTGTCATACTGCTGGAAAAGTCACATCATCATACAGGTTGTATGAAATTAATGCCCCTTTGCCTGACATAGCCAGCTTAGTGTCTTCAGCCTTAGTCCACATCTACTGAGCCTTGATCTTTGTGCTTAGCAGTCTCAAGTGTTGGGTTAGATTTGAGCTCAAGTGTGATCTGACAGACCGTGGTAGTTATTACCCTGTATTACAGATTTATACACTAGGAAATTTATTCCTCTGATACTGCTTTAAAAGTTCCAATTTTAAAACCTAACCAAGTATTTCTCACAATGAGCTGAGAGTGATAGCTGCAGCAAAAAGGTTAAATGATTATTCCTTAAAATATAAATGACATGTAGCTAGTTCTGTGCAGGATAAATATCCTCTTTCACAGCTCCCTGATATTAGGCAATGTGTCTTTAACTTTGTTTTATTTTCTAAGAGACTGTCTTCCTTTGGAATCTAACTTGGTATATACAGTGTTTCGTGGTAAAACCTCTCAAAAATGTAATATTTGAAAATGTTCACTTGGGGAGATAATTTTAAACTTTCAAAGGAATATTATAATCCTGAACACTTTATTGATAAAAGATATTCTGTCTCTGCCTTCCTCCCTGTCTGAGCATATCCCCAAAGATGATCTCAACCCATTAACACCTGTCCCAGGATTAGAATAGGCAAATTGGCCTTTCTGTACCTTTTTCTCCTGAACCTCCCAGGTTGCACAGTGGTAAAAAAAAAAAAAGTCCTCCCACCAATGGTTCAGTTGCTGGGTCAGGAAATGGCATCCTGCTCTAGTATCCCTGCCTGGAAAATTCCATGGACAGAAGAGCCTGGCAGGCTACAATCCATAGGGTTGCAAAGTTGGACATGACGCAGTACACACACGCTTTTTTCTCCTACTCTCTATTCATTTATTCAAATATTAATTTAACATTTGTAATTCTAGTAGTCATCTAAGAATTCCCACTAAAGGCAGAGAGATAGGGTTCCCAAGTGGTCTGACTTTAGCTTAGAAAAATTTCTATCTTCCATTTCTGTTCCCTTGGAACCACCCCTGAGTCTGTGCTATTATGGATTAGAGTTTGGTACCTAAGTTTTCAGGATGGATAATACAAAGAATCACCAAAGCTCTCCCAGACTTAACACAGCCTTGTTTCAGCTGTTGGCTCTGTGCCCACTTCACAGTTTATAACCAAGGAGCCCTGTGCTAGAAGCACCCACCAGGGGAGAAAAGACAATCAAGGGAGCCATGCAGACTTTTTTATCTTTATCTGAGTACCAACAAAGTGCAAAAGAAGAAATGTTCCTAGTAAATAATATAAAATCAAACTCCCAGAAAGTTCTGCTTCCACTTGAGACAGAGAAAATAGCAACAGACTATTGTTTCCACACTAACACAAAAAGAAAATGCTAAATAACCTGCAAAGCTGTACTTTTTTAAAAAGCCATCAGATAGCAGAAGTTGCATATCAGCAAAGTAAGCCAGATTCAAAAGAATGACAAGCCCCTGTAAGACACACCAACTGTTTTGCTTTTGATAGGACAACTGAGGAAGAGGCAGCCACCCTAAATGCAGCTAAGAAGAAAACAGCTAAAATTAACAAATTCTAAAAGTGAGCTGGTATGACATTTCAGCATCAGACCCAAGAACACGTTTCACTCATGTACTCTTTGATTAACTGGGTGCTGTTAGACAAATTGAGAACAGAGAGCTCGTCCTTGGTGGTACACTGGAATGAAAGACTGCCACTTCGCTAGACCGTTATTTCATACAAAGAAAAACTCTTAAGCCACTGGAGGACGAGCAGAAAGCTTTTCTGTTCTCTCCTCCTCTCCTGGGCCTAGGGAGATATCCACTGCCTTTGGAGGAGGAGTGAAGGTAAAACCTGTCCTCCCCTGGGGAAGGACAGGGAACCCCTGAGCTCAAGACCCTGCGCTGACACAAAGCAGAGGTCTCTTGCCCCTTGAGGGCAGGAGAGGAAGTTCCCACTCAGGACATATTTCCTCTCACACAAGGCAGGGTTTGGCTGACATTTGGGGGAGGTGGGAGGATGCAGGAATGTTGAGAAATTTCCACCTCAGAGTAACCCAAAAGCATGAAGAGCTCTATCCCACTCTCACCATGAGCCTCATTCTGAGAAATAAGCAGTAGCAGTCTTATTGATCGGGAAGGAGAAAGAATACAGATGGTAGATATGCAGTTGACTAGGTATTTCAGACTACTGAAAGCTGAGAGTGAAGTGAGAATATTGAAAATACCTTCTGGCACCCAGCTCTTTACAACTAAGCATAAGGTAGCAACAGGCCACAGCTGGAGGAGTTTAAAGCCTTTGATGCACTAAAGTTATCCATAGCAACAGCAAAATCAAACCCAGTTCAATGGCTGACTAGACTGACGCAACACCCATAACTAATGGCATGACGAAAGAAAAAGTATGCCCATTTCCGGTTGTAAATAGTATTATTTACTTCAGCCTCCACTGTCCTCCTGCATACAATTTCTGCATTCAAAAATTGTGAAGCATAAAAAAAGCAAGGAAAAAACAACCATTGTCATGCAATAAATGAATAATTAATAGAACAAGTAGATAAAAATTCAGCCAAGGATATGAAAGACCTGAACTACAGTATCAATCAACTTGACCTAGTTGACATCTATAGAATGTTAACACCTAATATACATTTTTTAATATAAATATGGAATATTTACAAAGATAGACCATACTCTAGGCCATAAAACAAACCTTTAAAAAATATAAAAGAAATCATACAAAGTTTGCTCTGTGACCACCACGGAATTAAATTAGAAATCAACAGACACATATCTGGAAAATCCCTAATTGTGAGAAACTTAAACACACTTGTAAATAATTCATAGGTCAAAGAGGAAATTCCAAGAGAATTAAGAAAATATTTTTAACTGAATGAAATAAATAATTCGTAGGTCAATGAGGAAATTCCAAGAGAATTAAGAAAATATTTTTAACTGAATGAAATAAAAACACTATCAAAAGTTGTGAGATGCAGCTAAAGCAGTGCTTAGAGGGAAATTGAATGCTTTAAGAAAAAGGTTTCAAATGAGTGATCTAAGATTCCACCTTAAAAAAAATTAAAAAAAAAAAAAGCAAATTAAGCTCAAAGTACATATAGTAATAAAATAAAGATCAAAGCAGAAATCACTGAAATAGAAAAATCAGTGAAACCATTGAAAACCTTTGAAAAGGTCAATAATACTGATTGCTCTCTAACCAGACCAGTTTAGAGAAGGAAAAACAAATTACCAACCTCAGAAATGAAAGGGAGTCATCAACACAGATCCTGCAGATATTATGAAGCAAATAAGCGAACAGTATTTGCAATTTTTACCAATCAATTAGATAACTTAGAGTAAACGGACAAATTTCCAAAAGACACAAACTAACAAAATTCTCTCAGAAAGAAACTGAGAACCTAGATAGCCCTGTATCTATTGAAGAGATTGAATCTGCCACTGAAAACTTTACCCCAACAAAATCCCCAGGCCCTGATTGCTTCACCGTGAATTCTAAATATTTAAGGAAGAAATAATACCAATTCTACACACAAACTCTTCCAGAAAATGGGGAGGGAACCCTGCCCAGTGAATTCTATGAGGCCAACATTACCCTAATACCGAAACCAGAAAAAGACCCTACAGGAAAGGAAAACTGTAATATGTCTCATGAGTATGATGCAAAAATCTTTTATTAAAGTGTTAGCAAATTGAACATAGCAATATACAGAAAGGATAAGTTATAACCAAATGTGTTTATCCCAGGAATATAAGGTTGGTTCAGAAGTTGAAAATAATTGCATTTCACCCCGTCAGACAAATCAAAACCAAAACTAAAACATGATCATCTCAATATGTGTAGAAGAAGTCACTGAAAAATTGAACCTCCTTCATGATTTGGGGAGAAAAAAAAAATAGAGCAAAATAGGAATAGAAGGGAACTTCAACCTGAAGAAATCATTAGCTGATATCAGCCTTAATGGTAAAATGCTGAATGCTTTTCTTCGGAGTGGGAACAAAGTAAAGATGTCCACTCTCTCCACTTTGATTCAACATTGTACTGAAAGTTTTAGCCAGTGCCTTAAGGGCTTCCCTGGTGGCTCAGAGGTTAAAGCGTCTGCCTCCAATGTGGGAGACCCGGGTTCGATCCCTGGGTCGGGAAGATCCCCTGGAGAAGGAAATGGCAATCCACTCCAGTGTTCTTGCCTGGAGAATCCCATGGACGGAGAAGCCTAGTAGGTTACAGTCCATGGGGTCGCAAAGAGTCGGACACGACTGAGCGACTTCACCTCACCTCACCTAAGGCAAAGAAGGGTTTCAACACCCTTTACTGCCCTCCTAGAGAGAATTACTCCATGATCTTTATGTCAAATATTTTTGTTGGTCTGTTTCTGGGCCCTCTATTCTGTTCCATTGACGTGTTTTTCTATTTTTTTTTAATTTTTATTTTTTTGCCAATACCACACTGCCTTAATTATTATCGCTTTATCATAAGTCTTAAAGTGAGATGGTGTCTGTCCTCCAGCTTTCTTCTTCAGTACTGCGTTGGCTCCTCTGGGTCTCTTGCTGCTCCATATAAACTGTACAGTTTGTTCATATCCACAGTCGGACTTGCTGGGATTTTGGTTGGGAAGAACTGACATCTTGATATTGAATCTTCCTATACATGAACATAGAATGTCTCTCCAATTATTTTGTTGATTTTGTTTAGAGATTTATAGTTTTTCTCATAAAATCTTGTACATATCATGTTAGAATTATACTCAAGTACTGCATTTTGGGGATACTAATATAAATGGTATTATGTTTTTAATTTCAAATTCCACTTGTCCATTGCTGGTGTATAGAAAAGCAATTGACTTTTGTACATTAGTGTCATATACCACAACGTTGTTATAATTGCTTATTTGTCCCGGGAGGTTTTTTGGTCAGTTCTTTTGGATTTACTACAATATCATCTGCAAACAAAGATATTTTTATTTCTTTCTCCCTAATCTGTATGTCTTTTATTTCCTTTTCATGTCTTATTGCATTACCTAGAACTTTCCAGTACAGTGTTCAAAAGGAGTGGTGAGAGGGAATATCCTTGCCTTATACCCAGTCTTAGTATGAAAGCTTTTAGTTTCTCAAAACTATGATTTTAGTTAAAGAACATCTACAAAAAAACCTATATTTAGTTGAGGAAGCTCCTGAGGAGTGATGTCAGCAACATGGTGGAGTGAAAAGCTACCTTTCTCTCTCCCTTTCAATTTATAACCAGTAAAACATTCGTAATTCAACAAAGGTGCCCCTGCTCAACATTCCAGGATGCCAGAGAATTCCAAATATCTGTACATCTGAAGGTCAGTGAAGTGGAATATAGGAGGCAGAACCGAGGAAATAGCAGCGGTGGTACCTGCAGTCCTGGCCTTCCCTCCACGGCAGCTGAGCTCGCAGCCCCAGAGAATCCAGTGGCAGCAGGGGAAGAAGTGCACAATGACTCCAGCGCACGTGTAACCACAGGCGGCTGGGCAACAGCAGGAGTCGGGCCTAGGACCCCCATCCCTCCAGCTGTTGATGTGCCCATAACTCTAGCCAACTGCCCCCCGACTGCAGTGGCAGAGCCCACTAACCTTATGATATCGGACACAGAGAGGTGCCCTCACAACCCCTGCATCCCACTTTCCCTAACTCTCCCCCTCCAGTGGCTAAGCCTGTGGCTCAAGGAATCCCGAACACAAAGGAAGAGCCCACCATCCTGGTGCACCAGGTGGTGATTCCAGGAACAGTAGTAGAAGCAAGGCACCAGTGATCCTAGAGACACAAGAACTAATAACACGGGCAGGGGTCCACAGCTAAGAGGTTGTAGAAGGTAGAAAGCGCTAATTCAAATTTAACAAGAGGCAGCTCAGGCGAAAGAAACCAAAAACTTACACTATAGTGCCACCTATCGGAAAACAGAAAGCCTCATAACTTCTAACCTGTTGCTATGAATACTTCAGATTTGCTGGCAGAGGAACTCATCCAGCACCATGAAGAACTGGAGTAACACTGTGTCACAGAAAGAAAGTGACAATTCTCCAGAAACCAAGATTAAAGTCATGGAATACTGCAATCTAACTGGTTCAGTTCAGTCGCTCAGTCGTGTCCAACTCTTTGCAACCCCATGAATCGCAGCATGCCAGGCCTCCCTGTCCATCACCAACTCCCGGAGTCCACCCAAAACCATGTCCATTGAGTTGGTGATGTCATCCAACCATCTCATCCTCTGTCATCCCCTTCTCCTCCTGCCCTCAATCTTTCACAGCATCAGGGTCTTTTCAAATAAGTCGGCTCTTTGCATCAGGTGGCCAAAGTATTGGAGTTTCAGCTTCAACATCAGTCCTTCCAATGAACACTCAGGACTGATCTCCTTTAGGATGGACTGGTTGGATCTCCTTGCAGTCCAAGGGACTCTCAAGAGTCTTCTCCAACACCACAGTTCAAACCCATCAATTATTCAACACTCAGCTTTCTTCACAGTCCAACTCTCACATCCATACATGACCACTGGAAAAACCATAACCTTGACTAGACAGACCTTTGTTGGCAAAGTAATGACTCTGCTTTTTAATATGCTGTCTAGGTTGGTCATAATCTTCCAAGGAGTAAGCATCTTTTAATTTCATGGCTGCAGTCACCATCTGCAGTGATTTTGGAGCCCAGAAAAATAAAGTCAGCCACTGTTTCCATTGTTTCCCCATCTA
>SJYT01019225.1:65155-121421 GCA_006410635.1 Cephalophus harveyi | reverse complement strand
AGGGCCATGCTCTCTCTGAAACCTGTAGGGGAGAATCCTTCCTTGCCTCTTCTAGCTTCTGATGTTTGCCAGCAGCCCTTGAGTCCCTTGACTTCTATCTGTGTCACTCCAATCTCTAGCTCCATTGTTACATGATCTTCTTCCTGGTGTATGTCTTTGTCTCTCTGTGTCTTCTTTGAATTAGAGCCCACCCTAATGACCTCATCTGAACTTGATGACATCTGCAAAGACCCAATTCCCAAGTAAAGTCACATTCAAGGTGCCAGGGGTTAGGACTTCAATGTATCTTTTAGGCAGACACGTTTCAACCCATAACAGATCCTGTTTAGCCTAAATGCTTCTATTATGGTTTCTGCCTTTGTCCATTTCTGCTCTTAAATTATATATAATAATTAATATTGAGAACAGAATTATTATTTGAATTTAGTTTTGTGATTAGATCCCTTGAAAAGAAAGAGCTAAAATCTAACTGCTTGGGGAATCTCTGAGGGTTGGCTTTGTTTCACTGTTACCTACAGGCTAATGCTGTGAGCCTGTGGGTACCCAAACTTTATCTCTACCCCCTACACATAGCCCACTTTAGAACCTGATGGAGCACGCTGGCAGCCTCTCCTCACTTGGGAAGATGGACTCGAGGAAGAGCTTTGCACAGGCACTGGCCGCAGACTTGGCTCTACTGGGGCGGTATTATTTTCCTAAGGGCTCCCCTTGTGGCTCAGCTGGTAAAGAATCCGCCTGCAATGCGGGAGACCTGGGTTTGATCCCTGGGTTGGGAAGATCCCCTGGAGAAGGGAAAGGCTACCCACTCCAGTATTCTGGCTTGGAGAATTCCATGGAATGTATAGCCCATGGGGTCACAAAGAGTCAGACACAACTGAGCAACTTTCACACATTTTCCTAAACTAAAAGCCTGTATAACAAAGTATCGTTTGGGTACGTTGGGTACTGGGTGGCTTAAACAACACAAACTTATTGCCTCGTAGTTCTGGAGGCTGGGAGTCTGAATCAAGATGTTGGCAAAATTGGTTCCTTCTGAGGGTTGGGAGGCCCCTCCTCCTGGCTTGTAGATGGCCGTCTTGTCCCTGGGTGTCTTTGTATCATCTCTGCTCTACTTGGGTTTGCTTCTGTACTCAAATTTCCTTTTTTTTTTTTTTTTAAATAAGAGCACCGGTCGTATTAGAGTCGAGTCCAGTCTAAGGATGTCATTTTGGTATTTCCCTGGTAGCTAAGACTTGGTGCTTCCATTGCAAGGGCATGGGCTCAGTCCCTGGTAAGGGAACTAAGATCCTGCACGCCACACAGCACAGCCAAACAAATAAAACATGCAAATATCTAATGACATCATTTAAACTCATCTTTGTAAAGACTCAGTCTCCGAATGAGGGCATATTCTGTGGTACTGGGGATTAGGACTCCCATCTTGGTTTTTGTTTGAAAGACATGATTTACCCTTACCAGACAGAAATCCTGGGATTCCATGGAGCATGGCCCAGAAGGGTCTATAGGTTCCATGTGGCCGGGTCCTCTTAGCAGAGGAAGGTTCTGGACCTATACAGAGGAAGACCGCAGGGGCCCAGTGGGTAATGTGCCCGTGAGCAACGCCCTCTGTAACGTAACGTGTGTAATTATAAAGTGAAGTCACTCAGTCATGTCCGACTCTTTATGACCCCATGGACTATAGCCTACTAGGCTTCTTTGTCCATGGGATTTTCCAGGCAAGAGTACTGAAGTGGGTTGCCATTTCCTTCTCCAATATGTAATTATAAACTGTACCAAACTCTGCCCCACCTTTTCCTCCGGCCTTTGCCATTCCGGAGCAAGCTGGGTCTATGAGCTACAGCCAGCATCTACCTCCCTTGGCCGGCAGGTTCTCTCTGGCTAAAGGAGCCTGCTCTGTGCCAGGGAACTAACACTCCCCAGGGAGCAGCCCTCAACCCATGACGAGGACGGCTGGAACACAGATACTGAAGTTCTTAGTTCTTTGGGAAGGATAATTCTGTGGGAACGGTAATTATGTAGGTCAATATCACAGATTTCCCCTGCACCCCATTTAAAAATTTCATTGAAAAGTATTTGTTTAATGTGAAAAAAAACACATTGAATTGTCCTATATAGACATATTTTTTCCTATGTATTTTATCTAGTTTGTTTCCTCCACATTAAAGAGCAAGCCCCAAGAATACAGAGATTTTTGTTTGGTTGGTTGACTGCTGGGTGCCCAAGCCAACACAGGGCCTGGCACCCGGGAGGCTGAGCAGTGCCATCTGGGAATGTGGATGATCAGGGAGAAAGACAGCACTCATGGGGTGGGGGAGGAGAGCGAGGAGGCCAGGTTCGGGTTACTTAAAAAAAATATATTATTGGAGTATAGTTGGTTTACAATGTGTTCGTTTCTACTGTATAGCAAAGTGAATCATCTATACATATACATACATCCACTTTTTTTAAGAGTCTTTTTCCATATAGGTCATTACAGAGTATTGAGTAGAGTTCCCTGTGCTATACAATGGGTCCTTGTTAGTTATCTATTTTATGGATGTGTGTGTGTGTGTGTGTGTGTGTGCGCGCCTGTTCAGTTGTGTCCAGCTTTTTGCAACGCCATGGACACTAACCCACCAGCTTCCTCTGTCCGTGAGCTATGTATAGATAGTAGCGGTCATACATCAGATTACTTGTGATGTTGCATTTTATCATCTTATTCTGTCTTTACCATTATTTTCCTTCCCCCTAATATTATGATTATTTGAGAGCTGTTTCCACCTGACTCATGATGTTTATTGGTGTCTGCATTTCCAAACTAACTGACCAACAGAGAGATGTGGTTACCTCCTGACCAGACCCGTCCAGGAGCCACTCTGGTTACCTACACACCCCTCAGCTCACTCCCTCTTCTTCCCAACATAAGATCATAAAACAATTTTAGTTATTTCCTCTGGCACCAATAACTAATAGAGAATCAATTGTTATTTTTCTATTAAAGGAGGAATCTCATTATTTAGTTACTTTGTATGTAACTAATTGACTTGTGTGCTACCATTTTTCTCTGTTCGTTCTCTTTCTCTTTATTTTCTAAGATTGTTTATTTCAAGATGTGTAAGACAGTTTGGTTTTAGCTCAAACAACTCATACAAGACCTGGCATTAAAGTTTTCTCCTAAAATGTTTATGTATTTTTTTTTCTCAAATAGAGTGTTTTTTATTCTATGAAGGAAAGTGTAATAAATCAACAGGTAGAGAAAATAAAACAGGAATATATATTGGGTGAATGATAGGAGAGGAACACGAGTCAGGGTGGTAAGAGAAAGCTTCTGAAGAAACGACTTTTGGCTTAAGACCTGACTGATGAGAATGGGATGGCCATGCAAAGAGCTGGGGAAGAGTGACCCAGGCAGAGGAAACAGCAGGTGCAAAGGCCCTGAGGCAGCGTTCAGGTTGCTGTTTAGGAAGACAAGAAAAAGGACAGTATGGCTGCAGTCCAGTGAGCAAGGGCGACAGTGATATCAAAGGAGGAGGAGGAGGAAGCAGAGGAGGAGAAAAGATTTTTGTTGTCTGAGATCACACAGCTCATCAGTTACTCATTTAGCTCTGTGAATTTTGAATTCCAGCTCTGTGTCAGGTCTCATGGCAGGCTCTGGAGCAAGGGACTGACGTTTGTGCAGTGCTTTATGGTTTATGAAGCACCTTTAGCATTTAATCATTAGGGTGGTTCTCTTATGATAGATTCCTATTTGTCAATAAAGGCAGAGAGGTTCCACAGCTAGTTAGTGACAGAGCCCAGTCACTCGTGTACTTGAACATACCAGTCCTCAGACTGCTAATCCATGTCTTTTTGCCAATACCAGATTACCTAAAAACCAATGACTATATGTTACTTATTTATCTTAAAGAGGATTTTGCTGCTTGCTAAGTCACTTTAGTCATGTCTGACTCTTTGCAACCCTATGGACTGTAGCCCACCAGGCTCCTCTGTCCATGGGATTTTTCAGGCAAGAATACTGGAGTGGTGTTTATGTATTTTTGATATTGCCAAGCTTCCATAGTTTTCATTTCTGTTACATAATTCAGTCAGGAACTTGAATTAGTCAATATACAACTTCTCCAATTGCCTAACAGACTAGTGTGATAATCCTGTCTATTACAGTAACATTTCAGGGAATGGGTTTTATTTCCTCTTAGAAAAGATTATTTAATTAAAAAAAATCTTATTTCATTTAATAAATTACCTAGAGCAGTAGGGGCTGGTGGTAGATACTCAACTCCTTCATGAATTAATGACAAGATAAAGCGCAGACTTTTTAAAGATGTCTTAGACCTGAAGGGTAAAAATATAGCATAGTCATTTACTAAGCATCTCTTTTATGTCTACCGAGTATAAAAAAAAGTAAAATGGCACAGTGAGTGCCATGGAAGAGCACAGTGAAATTGTACAACTTTAATAAAGAGGTAATCTAATAGAGAAAGATTTAGCTGGACACAAGTGGAAAATAATTAGATTGACTAGATGGGTCTTTAGATGCAAGTAGGAAAGCTGGTTTTCCATGAGAAAACCAATGGACCTATCTGAGTCTGTAGTAAACTCAGGAAAACAGCTGCTTTGTAATTGTTGAAAATGAACACTGTACTATTTATTTTGGTTCTGAGAAGACTTACCACATTGTACTCATGTTACAGCCTCTCAGCCTTTTCAAGTTATCAATAGAGTTAATCACATGACTTAGAGAACTTTTAGTCCATTCTCCCACACTGAATTCTAGGGTGTGGTGTGCATGTTTGTTACTATTTTGGTTTTCGTTTGTTTCTTTATTAAACTCTCTTCTCATACTTATTTGTTGGTTAACATTATGTGGAAAGATTACAGAATTTATCTCCAGTTGAGCCTGTTCCTTTTGTCAACAGATAGACTTCACAGATATTATGCCTATAAAATAAAAATTATCTGAACATTAGAAACGTTATTCCATATTTAGTATAAATATTGTTACCATTTAGCACCTTTGCTGATGTTTATTTAGTTTGTGTGTGTGTGTGTTCTGTCTCTCAGTCGTGTCTGACTCTTTGAGACCCCATGGGCTGTACCTCGCCCGGCTCTTCTGTCCATGTAATTTTCCAGACAAGAATGCTGGAGTGGGTTGCCATGCCCTCCTCTAGGGGATCTTCCTGACCCAAGGATCGAACCCATGTCTCCTGCGTCTGCTTCATTGGCAAGTGGACTCTTATCACTGCACCACCTTCCCAAACTAAATTGGGAAGCCCACAGTTAAGTTTACTACTGATGAAACAGCAGTTGAAAACATTTTTTTTTTTTAATCCTGCACTCTTCATTGGGTAGAGATTATGACAAATTCATCAAATGAACTGTGCACTCAAGAAATATCTATTGAGGACCCACTCTGTGCCATGCACTGTTTTCCACTGTAAATGCACAGCACAAAATGGAAAATTTCTGCTTTCATGCAGCTTATATTCTGTTGAGAGGGGTTTGACAATGGGCAAATTAATAATGTTTGAGATAGTGACATACTTTATATGTGAAAGAAGTCTATGTAGAAATGGTTCAAATATTCTGTATTAGCTATCTATTGCTACAGACCTTAACCCTAAATTTAGCTGCTTAATTTAGAGGTTATCTTACCCACTTTCCATGAGTCAGGATCCAGGACTAGCTTAGGTTCAGCCCTCGGTCTCTCATGAGGTCATGATAAAGATGGTGACCAAGGCTGGAGTTATCTGAAGGTGAATTGGGCATGAAGAACTCCTTCCAAGGAAGCTTCCAGGGCTCACAAATTGGTGCTGGTCTTTGACGGCAGGCCGCCTCAATTCCTGACCATGTGGACCCGCTGCAGGGCTTGGGGGTCGTTGCAAAACGGAGGCTGACTTCCTCCACTGAGGCTGATCCAAGAGGAAGAGGCAGAAGCCACATGTCCTTAAAGTGCCATGGTCTTAAAATAACACATCGTCACCTCTGCCATATTCTGTTAGAAAAGAGCCACTCACTCAAGGAGGGGGAATTAGTGTCTACCATTTAAAGGGGTAATATTAAGAATTTGTACATTTTTGAAAACCACCATAATTACTTAGATATATTGAAGAGAAAATTAAGCAAATTAAATATGTTACAGAGCTATTCCACAATAAATTATGCTATTTTAAGTATACATTGTCAGTATACAATGCCTTGTTGTACCTTATTTTGCAGCTGTTGGTTTTTAAAAATTGTTTATTACTATCATTTTTAGACAAAAAAAATCATTGAAAATTCAGGTTTTCTGAACTTTACCTTTTCCTTACTGTTTTGGCTGTTTTGTTACTATGCTGTCAACACTGTCTAGGGTTCCACAGATGAAAATACTCGAGATTTTTTTTTTTTCATTTCTGGAATTAGTTGATGAATTTAAGGTTGTTTATATTACTCCACATTTGTATTAAACAGGTGGATAAGAATCCGCCTGTCAGTGCAGGGGACACAGGTTCGATCCCTGGTCTGGGAAGATCCCATATGCCATGCCCTGGAGGAACTAAACCTGTGTGCCCCAACTACTGAAACCCGAATGTCAAGAGCCTGTGCTCTGCAACAAGAGAGTACCCCTGATTGCCACAACTAGAGAAAGGCTGCAAAGACCCAGCACAGCCCAAAATAAATTAATTAAAAAAAATAAAGTCTATGGAAACATAATTCCTAAAATGGAACCCACATAAACTTGTCTAACCATAAATCCTGTACCACGAGATGACAATTTAAACTTGTGGTCTGCTACACTTTAGCTTAGAAACGTGGTGAGAGATTGTGTATGGCTGCTCAGAGGATGTAAATAACACATGGAGAAACATGGGTCTCTGGCTACGTGGCTATAATATTTGTATATTTGATTGGAACAGATGAGAGACACCCCTTTGCGGCCCATGTGTGGCGACAGTTCCAGGGCTTATCTCTTAATGACTTGAAATGATAAATTTGGAATTCATCAAGCTTAACTTTTCTCTGTGACTGGACTTCCCCTTTGGGCAGTCTTCCATGGGAAGCCTTTAGTGAGTCTTTAAAAGTACAGCAGCTCTATTGGAGATGGACAATGATTTAGCCTTTGGACCTTTAAAGATAAAAGACTCTTGTCAACTGTATAAGGCCTCCTTTTCTCAGCAGGGAAGAATGCTCTTAAGTTTCTTAGTGGATTAATTAGTAACTGAACATAGCACCATTCTTTGAATTCTTCCCACTTTTACAACAAATAATGTCAGAAGCAAGTGCCATCAGAAGGAGAAAAACAAATAAAAGATGATCAAATTTCAGACCTTATCATTTATGTGAAGATTTCATCCCTACTCCTAGATCCTGCCCCAAATAGAAGAAGCTACTGATAGAATCAGGTGCTGAGGAGAAGGGGAACAAAAGAGGCAGTTTTTCTCCCCCTGTACTGGTGGGAGTTTACTGTCTTGAATATCTGAGACATTTCTAATTGTAGAGAAGGATGGAAGCTAGTTGTTTCAGAAAAACATACTAGTTGACATATGCATGCATGCTACGTCACTTCAGTCGTGTCCAACTCTTTGCAACCCTATGGCCTGTAGCCCTCCAGGCTCCTCTGTCCGTGGGATTTTTCAGACAAGAATACTGGCGTGCGTGGCCGTGCCCTCTTGCAGGGGGTCTTCCTGATCCAGGAATCGAAACTGCACCTCCGACCTCTCCTGCATTGGCAGGTGGGTTCCTTACCACTTTCGTCACCTGGGCAGCCCTGAGAGCAAAACGAAGAACAATATTAAGGGTGGGGGGCTCCCCGGGTGGCCCAGTAGTTAAGAATCTGCCTTGAAACGCAGGGGACACCAGCTGGAATCCTGGTCAGGGAACTGAGATCCCGCATGCCATGGAGCGCCAAGCCCGTGAGCCACAACTGCTGAGCTTGAGCTCTGGAGCCCATGAGCCACTGCTACCGAAGCGCGCGTGCCCGGAGCCCACGCTCCACAGCAAGAGAAGCCACCACCGCGAAAAGCCCATGCACCGCAGCCAGAGAAAACCCGCGCAGAGTCACCAAGACGTGGCGTAGCTCCCCGCCCCGCCAAAAGAACCCTGATCTCACTTAGGTTAGATGGTTCCTTGAGGGGAGAAAAAAAAAAACAAAAACAAATGCTGAATAAAGCCATAGTTGGATCCAGGGTTCTTTTGAATTAGATGAAGCAATCCTCAGATGTAGTACTTATGTTTGTTTTTAAATAACGTTATACAGTATTGCAATGGTTAAATTCATGATGACCCAGAGCTGGAGAGACTTTGTAGAGGGTTTGATTCTGACCCCAGAGGGATGGAATGATTTCATGAATCATTACTTGGTGAAGGGGTGTGGTCAGAGCTAGTTCTAGAAACTTCCAGTATGTCGCTTTTTTTCTGAAAAAACCAAACCACTGATTTTTGGATTTTTACATTTTATAAAACAGTAATTTAATTAGAGGTTATTGTGTGGATATGTTTTCATCTGAGAGGGAGAAAGAAAAAGAAACAAGAGCCACAGAATTAAATAGAATAGAAATTGTAAAAAAAAAAAAAAAGCCCATTGAAATCATAATTCAAGCAGTGTTTGCCTGTGGGACCTCCTGGGCTGGGAAGAAGATAGGGTGAATGGGCAAGAAGTGAGTCAGCAGTTTGGGTCCTAAATGAAAACTGGGGTACCTCCCTTCACACCAGGTGACATTTATATCATGGGGAGCCAGACCCTCAAGATGAGGCCAGAGTGGGCATCTGATAGTAGTAAGTACTTTTCTGTGCGTTTAATATTTATTTTATTTTGATACTGGCACAAGTGAGACCCTAGGTTTAACAAGAAAAGCATGATTTGTATCATTACATTATTGATAGCTTCTCACAAAATTCATCCTGACAAATGGCATATCTCCAGTCAGTCAGTTCAGTTGCTCAGTCATATCTGACTCTGTGACCCCATGGACTGCAGCATCCCAGGCCTCCCTGTCCATCACCAATTCCTGGAGCTTACTCAAACTCATGTCCATTGAGTCAGAGATGCCATCCAACCATCTCCTCCTCTGTCATCCCCTTCTCCTCCTGCCTTCAATCTTTCCCAGCATCAGGGTCTTTTCTAATAAGTCAGTTCTTTGCATCAGGTTGCTAAAGTATTGGAGTTTCAGCTTCAGCATCAGTCCTTCCAATGAATATTCAGGACTGATCTCCTTCAGAATGGACTGGCTGGATCTCCTAGCAATCCAAGGGACTCTCAAGAGTCTTCTCCAACACCACAGAAATGCATCAATTCTTCGGCACTCAGCCTTCTTCACAGTCCAACTCTCACATCCATGCATGACTACTGGAAAAACCATAGCCTTGACTAGACGGACCTTTGTTGGCAAAATAATGTCTCTGCTTTTTAATATGCTGTCTAGGTTGGTCATAGCTTTTCTTCCAAGGTGCAAGCATCTTTTAATTTCATGACTGCAGTCACCATTTGCAGTGATTTTGGAACCCCAAAGATAAAGTCTCTCATTGTTTCCATTCTTTCCCCATCTATTTGCCATGGAGTGATGTGACCAGATGCCGTGATCTTAATTTTCTGAATGCTGAGTTTTAAGCCAACTTTTTCTCTCTCGTCTTTCACTTTTCTATCTCCACTCCGAATTAAAATCTATAAACAATGTACAGAATACTGAGTCTCCTCTGTTTTTCCTCTTATCACTACTCCGTATCTTATTTTGAAACTCAGTGTCAGCAAGTCAGCTTACACAATCACGATGAGTCGTCCAGATTTATAGAAGCCAGGAAACAGGGTGTCAGGCTCCTCAGGCCAAACTGCCCTCCCTCTCATCTGCCCAACTAATTGATATTGCAGTATTAGGAAAGAGAATTTTGATGATTTAAACAAAATTAAAAAAAATTTTTTTGTCTGCGCTGGGCCTTTTTTCTCCCAAGCCAAACTGTATCTAGCTCTATTAAAGATACTTTTCATAAACAATCATGGTATTTCAGGCAGGACATGGGCAATCATTAACAGTATACAACTTTCAAACTTCCTTTTTCAATGGACCACCAAAATCAGAAAGCCACTATAAAACCCAGTGAAGTCTTCATGCGATGCTCTCAACAGGAAAAGTTTAGAGTGAGGGCTGACAGTTTACATTTTGCATGTTGTTTAACAGCTTTTCACAAGCTGACCCTGCCTTTCGGGAAACGGGATTGCAAATGGGGGAGGTATCAATCCGAGGAGCCAGTCTAAAAAAGGAACCGCTGCTCCTTCGAGAAATGCCATCTCAGTGCTGACACTGGAAAGTCCAAATTGCCTGACATACTGGCAACCAATTTTGGAGGGGTCAGGTTCTGACAGGTCTCTGGGGTTAGGGGAGTCAAGTCTATGCTGAAGTAGAGAGGGAGAAGAGGACATAAAAGCTAACTTTAACTTTTCCATATCACAAGGCATTTGTGCCGAGGTGGCTAATGTGTGTCAACATCAGGGAATCCCTCCTTCCTGGGAATCAAGAAGTCTCTCAAAGCTAGACGGGAAAGATGTTTCTCCCTCCACGCCAACCCAGCTTTGGAGATGCTCCGTTAGTTACACGTATGCTTACCCCCCAACCCCCAAAACAACAATGAAGTGTTCTTTGTGCTAACAACATAGCTTAAAAAATTCTGCATTTTTATAAAACTTCATAAAAAATAGTATTTCCAGCTGTACAGTCACCGGAAGTACACAGTTAACAAAAAACGCACACACTCCACTTGGCATCTCCAGCACCTTCAGCCTTCTGTGCCTGGCCTGTTTTATCAACTCCGTCTTCTGCAGGGTTATTCTCATCCCTGCCAGCATCAGCTTTCCTCTTCTTCCCTTTGGGTCCCTTCTCTCCCTTCTTTGCAGGGACCTTTACAGGCTTGGGTTCTGGCTTTGGAGGAACAGGTTTAGCAGATAACCTTGCAGATCTTCTCTGTGGTTCGTCTTTCACCTTGGCTTTAATCTCCTGTAGTATTACGTTCAACTTTTCTCTGGGGCATGGTGGTGACGGGGGTGGGATGTAGACGCTGCACCCGGGCATGCAGGGGCACGCGGGCATGCAGGGGCATGTGGGCATTGGCCGTCCAGGGGTCCCTCTCACCTCTTCTTCGGTGCTGGCTCTTCACTGTGGCATGGAAGTGTCTCTGTTGTGGTGCATGGATCTAGTTGCCCCACGGCAAGTGGGATCTTAGTTCCCAGACCAGGGATCAAACCTGGGTTCCCCGCGTGGGAAGGTGGAATCTTCACCACTGAGCCACAGGGAAGTCCGAAAAAAGAGAATTTAGAAGCTAGAAGGTGAAGGAAGGTGAAGTCGCTCAGTCGTGTCCGACTCTGCGACCCCGTGGACTGTAACCTACTAGGCTTCTCCATCCATGGGATTCTCTAGGCAAGAACACTGGAGTGGATTGCCATTTCCTTCTCCAGGGGATCTTCCCAACCCAGGGATCGAACCCTGGTCTCCTGTATTGGAGGCCGACGCTTTAACCTCTAAGCCACCAGGGAAGTCCTTAGAAGCTAGAAGGATTCCCAAAGTTCCTTTAGACCTAAATCTTCAATACATAAGCCCAGAGAAGCTGGCTTGCTCGAGGTTACAGGGTGGCTTATAGACTGCTTGTCAGGACTGGGGTGATCAAGTCAGTTAGGATCTCAAAGAATTTCCCTTCAAGATATGGATTCTCTAAGAATAAGACCATCCTGGGCCAGCACCTTAGCAGAGATGAGGTTACTTTAACCACAGGACATGGGCACATGGGGGGAGGAGGTGGCCTTGGAAACAGGCGATGCAGACGGCAAACCCAGCCTCCTGACCATGTTGCCTGGGTCCTTGCAGATGAGGCCAGCATCGTATTTCTCCTGTTCTTATCTCTTGCTCCACCTGGCTGGCGTCCACAGTGGACATTATTTGTAGTAGGACAGAGGTGAGGCCTCTCTATGCGGGTCCTTCCTTTGTTTCTTTCCTGCCAGCACCAAGGATTTTCTAGGAGCCAGGCATTACAAGCTCGACCAGCAAAGGGCTTTCTGTTGGCCCTTAAACTGAGATTCCTTAAGCTTCTGGAGTCAGCCCCACCCCCACCCCACAGCTCTTTCACTGGGACTAAACCCAGGAGAAGGGAATGAAAAATGAACAAATACAATCCCATTCCTTTGTAACTCAAAGCAAAACTTATATGGAACTCAAATGGAAAAAGAGATTTGATCTGGGAGGTTCTTTCCCCCCCCCCCAGAGTTGCATGCATACTGTAAAATGATTACTGTAAACCAATTATTGTTGCTAGCATTTGTGAGCTGGTTGTGGGTTTAACAACCATTTTGCTGACTTTTTGGCAGCAAGTGTGAGCTTTCCTGTTCAATTAGACCTTTGGGAGTGCTCTTAAAATCCTATGGAATCATCTGATTCCCTCCAGGAAAACACTGATTGGTATTAATTTTCATCCTTTCCCTTTTGATGCTGAAGTAGACTGAAACACTTCCTGCTTTTCTAATATGTTCCTTTTCTTTCTACCTTTCCTCCATCCCTAATGACTACAGTATTTCCGAATACAAGGCCTGGTTGTGGAAAATTAAGGAATAGGGTCCTGTTACAGATCTTCAAAAAGGATCCCGAATGGAAGGCATAAACGTGCGTTTAGTGAAAATCTGGGTGTGTTGAATAGCAGAGGCTGAAGAATTTAAATATTCTGATAGGTTACAACTAGAAGAAAATTTCCTCTTTGGTGTGCAATTGTACTATGTAATGAAAAAGCAAACTTCTTTAATGAACTCAAAGTTCATTAAAGCTGCTTAATTATAATCTGAGCACTTGGATTTATATTTCTATTTGATGTAAAATGACATTATAAAATATTTCTGTTATGCCAAAGTCAAATTAGGAAAACATAAAATAGTAAGTAAACAATTACTTTTATGTCCTTCCTGTTAACACTTTAGAGATTTTTGTGAAATTCTGGGGTAGTGTGTTTACGATTCTCAAATCTGTGTTTTATTTCTAATGTTGAAAGTTTACTTGGTTTGCTAGGGAGAACAATATGGAGGGTTCCTGAAAAAGTAAAATAGAGTTACCAGTGGGATCCAGCAATCCCATTCCCAGGCATATATCCAGAAAAGACAAAAACATTAATAGGAAAGATATATGCACCCCAATGTTCTTAGAAGCAGTATTTATGGTAGCCAAGACAAGGAAGCCACATAAATGTCCATTGACAGATGAATGGACAAAGAAGATGTGGTATATACATACAATAAATATTGAACAGCCGTAAAAAAGAATAAAATAATGCCATTTTTAGCAAGATGGACAGACCTAGAGATTATTCTACTAAGTGAAATAAATCAGACAGAGAAAGAAACATACCACATGATATCACTAATATGTGGAATCTAAAAGAATGACACAAATTAACTTATTTACAAAGCAGAAGAGACTCAGAGACATAGAAAACAAACTATGGTTATCCAAAGGGAAAGAGGGATGGGGAGAGGCATAAATTAGGATTAGGTTAATAGATACACACTACTATATATAAAATGGGTCTACTATACATATATAGTATACACACTGTATATAGTATACATGCTAGTATACACATTACTGTATATGAAACAATAAGGACCGACCGTACAGCACAGGGGATTATATTCAATATCTTATAATAAGTTAAAATGGAAAAGAATCTGGAAAAGAATATATAGATGCATATATATGTGCATGCAATTGAATCACTTTGCTGTATACCTGAAACATTGTAAATCAACTATGCTGCTAAGTCTGCTAAGTTGCTTCAGTCGTGTCCGACTCTGTGTGACCCCACAGATGGCAGCCTACTGGGCTCCGCCATCCCTGGGATTCTCCAGGCAAGAACACTGGAGTGGGTTGCCATTTCCTTCTCCAGTGCATGAAAGTGAGAAGTGAAAGTGAAGTCGTTCAGTCGTGTCTGACTCAGCGACCCCATGGACTGCAGCCTACCAGGCTCCTCCATCCATGGGATTTTCCAGGCAAGAGTACTG
Organism: Cephalophus harveyi; assembly: GCA_006410635.1. NCBI lineage: Eukaryota > Metazoa > Chordata > Mammalia > Artiodactyla > Bovidae > Cephalophus > Cephalophus harveyi. Next base: position 107,440 of record SJYT01019225.1, on the reverse strand, counting down.
GAGTGGGGTGCCATTGCCTTCTCCGAAATCAACTATACCTCAATTTAAAAAATATAAAGAAATGATTTTTACTTGGTTTGTTTAATTATAGTTTTATTTTTAAGTTTTATTATGACAAACAAAAGTATTTTTTCACCCTAAGCTTTTGTCTGTTATCATCAAGATGGAACTTATGTTCGAAACAGAAATCACTGGATCTGAAACTCTTGGCATTGTATTTTCATGTTCAGAGATGATGAGTCTCACAAAGTTACATGGAAACTATAAGAACAACTAGTACAAATGGCATTTGGTTCCCTTCTGGACTCTTGGCAGCTTGAGAGCTGGAAGGAAAAGTAGCATAAATTTCGTGGGGGAATGTGTAGGATTGAATGTTTCTTTTTGGTCTATAGCAACCTCCTCTAATGGCTAATTTAATAGTTGCACATAAAGAACTTTTTTTCTGAGTATGGCCTCATGTAACAATTCTTTCAAAATTCAGCTCTAAGGCCTGGAAAAGAGGATTTAACAGTGTCAACACTTCTCTTTTGTGTTAGAAAAGTGTCACCAATTTCTGCAACTCTGATTTCAAAAGATGAGGTTTCTGAACATTTATCCAATCAAAATTGATCTGAGTTACAAATAGGGCTCAGTAAAAGAAAGCCAAATATCAACTTTCCTACTGTAGGAGGAGTTAATGTAACTGATCAGAAGAATATGGATAAGTAGGGCAACCCTTGTGAGAACCAAAAAGACAAAACAAAAAAAATTGGAGGACTTTCCTACTTAAAATATCTGATAGGAAACTCGGAATATTTAGGAGGGTAACTGCATGATTGTGGTGTGAAGTTCAGACCAAATGGAATTGACTGACAGACAAGATCATCAACAGCTTGGATAATTTGCTTAACCCATGACTTTGAAGTGAGGTCATGCCACAGATAAGAATGCTTAATGGAAACCAAGTAGAATACTTCCCAGGCAGCATTTTGAAGAATGGTTTGGGATCTCTCAAGATGAAAGATAATGTAAGAGATACACATGAGACAATTATATGTGCAGAGAATATTAAGTAATTTTGAATGTTCTGAAAAGAATAAAAAAACCAATGTGATAGGAAAAAATGATAATCAAAAGAAGGATCATAAATTGTGAGATAAAGTAGACTGGAGAAGCTCACTTTATTACTTTTTTTCTCTCATTCTGGAAAGCATTGCTTTGGATAGGGGGAGGGGCCTGGGTCTTTACAGATTAATTTGCTTACAGGTTTGCTTATTTTGCTTCTCTTGTGTTTATCAACTAAATTATGGTAATAACTACTAACACAAATTGTTTCATCTCTGGTTCTCAAAAATTAATAAAGTATGGACTGGCTCAAAAATGTTCATATCATACTGATCTAGAACTCTTTGGGTCAAGCAGGGTACCTTCCTCTGATTAAAGATTAGAGAATAAACTCCCCCCTCTGAAAATCACATGATATCTTTATTCTACAAAGGCTGTGAAGAATTGACTCATTGGAAAAGACCCTGATGCTGGGAAAGATTGAAGGTAGGAGGAGAAGGGGACAACAGAGCATGAGACGGTTGGATGGCATCACTGACTCCATGGACATGAGTTTGAGCAGGTCCGGGAGTGGGTGATGGACAGGGAAGCCTGGCGAGCTGCAGTCCATGGGGTCACAGAGTCAGATGTGACTGAGCGACTGAACGGGACTGACAAAGGCTGCCTGGCATTTATTTCTGTGCCTAGTTTCGGGCTTTACTAATACAGAGTAAATATCTCATTGACTGAATAAATGACCTATGTAGGTAAGGAGACCCCACGGCAGAAAAATAAAGGTGCTGAAAAGAGAAATCTAGGGAGCCTGGGCTCTAGTATCACTTCTACAAATTCAATTAAAAACAGGATTTATTTAGCTCTTTGTTCTGTGTCAGGGATTGTGGTAAACATCAAGCTGCAAGTAAGAAATTCTACTTTTCAAGAATCTAGCCTGGCTGCTGTTTGGTAATGTGCATGCAAGTGCAGTGTAATAGAATTGTGAAGATTACAGCAAGCAGAGAAGAAAAATTGGAACATTTATAAATGATCATTTTGTATCCACTTTAATTTCCAAAGTTATTTACCTAAGATTCTGCCTTTATTATCTGCCATTAGTGACTGGACATCTTCAAGTCTGTATTTCAGATAGGAAGGCAGGCCTCCCTCAAACTTTCACATGCTAACAGCTGTAATTAAGGAAGAAGGCCTTATTTAAATAGTAATTAGCCTTCAGGACTTGAAGTGTAAACTAGAATGCTAATTCATTTAGGTAGTTAATTGGTCTTCCGGGTTAGAGATCTTCACATGGCCTTCCTTTTCAGCGATGATGTATTTATCATCAACACACAGATAATGTGTGGGATGAAATTCTGCAAACTCTTGTTTGACTCTCAGAATTTTATCTTTTAACTCTCTGGTAGTGATGAATGCAAATGAGTTTGAAAACACTGTGAAAACATCAAGTAGAACGCTATGGTAAAATCATTTGATGTTTTCTTCATAATTACAGGGACCATATGCCTCAGTTAATTCATGTTATTCCATCTTAAGTACCGATAAATCCCCTTTCAGATTCAGGAATATCTTGGTTTGGAGATAAATTGTGTGGTCATGCTAATCATGACTAAAAGAAGTCACAAAATTCAGTGATTACTGTAAATAAAGCTGTGAATAAGATTGGTTATATTTTCCAGTGAATTCAGTGACAAACATTGAGAGCCTCCCTATCTGTTGCCTTAAAGAAAAAATGGTTAACAATTGATGTCATTAATTTTAAAAAGTCATTTTTTTTTTTTTGAAAGACAACTACTCCATCTGGAATTTTGTCATTGCCTTCACCGTTTCCTGGTCTACTGGTAACTCTTGCTCAAACAACAACAAAAATCGCTATATCTGATAACTGCATTTTGGTGGTGTTATGGCTTCTCTGTCCTATAGGTAAGTTGCATGGAAGGTGGGTCTGATGTTTCACTTTTCCAAATATATTTACTCTTCTTGGGCACTCCAGCTCATCATACCATACAACAGAAGCGTAGGCCTTCTGTTAGCCGTCCTTCCAACATGTGCATTCAAGCAGACCTGTATAAATAGTGAAAGTGAAGTCGCTCAGTCGTGTCCGACTCTTTGCAACCCCATGGACTGTAGCCTATCAGGCTCCTCCGTCCATGGGATTTTCCAGGCAAGAGTGCTGGAGTGGATTGCCATTTCCTTCTCAAGGGGACCGTCCCGACCCAGGAATCGAACCCAGGTCTCCCGCATTGCAGGCAGACGCTTGACGGTCTGAGCCACCCATATCACCAAATCAACAGATAGTTCATGAATGCAGTGGCTGGTTGGCACTCAAGAGGCATCCACAGATACATATTAAGTGAATGGATAAACACCAGCCACACCTTTGACTCCTGCTAGGTGCCACCAGCCAAGTGGATAGGAAGAGGGAGAGGAGAAAAGGACTATGTAATATCAGGTAAGGTCTGCCCGCCCCCCACCCACCCGGCGAAGTTACCAGTCTCCAAGGGGAAGACGTAAATGAATAATGCAATTGAAGGTAAGAATCACTAAGTGCCAAAGAATCTCTGTGAGTGGGAGGTGGAGAACACAGGGACTGGGGTGGGGGGCGGTGCAGTGGGACTTGAGGGAGGAGAGGTAGATATTCGAATTTAGGACTTCCTCTCAGTTCCGGGGTAACTCTGGCCTCAGACGGAGTCCGTGAAAGTAAAAGAGCCCTCTGTCAGTCGCTGAAACTGTGCACAGGCCTTTTTTTTTTTTTTTTAAAAAGAGCTGGCTAACAACTTTCCCTTCACGATTGATGACTAATTCAAATGAGCATTAGCTCGCTTCGCAAAGATGAGTATTACAATACAGCAATATAGAACGCTAAACGCTACCAGTTTTTTATGATTCATTTTAGCTGCAAAGTTGAAATATTGCAACAGCGTTAAAAGAGAAGTGAGTTACAGACACGGACTTGTGGTTGCCCAGGTGTGAGGAGGTGGAAGAGGGATAGATTGGGATTAGCAGATGCAAACTATTATCATAGAATGGGTAAGCAAGGGTCTACAGCACAGGGAACTATATTCAACGTCCTGGGATTAACTATAGTGGAAAAGAATATGAAAAAGAATGTACAAACATTCATAACTGAATCACTTCGCTGTGCAGTAGAAACTGCGTACATGTGCCTGCTCAGAAATGTCCGACTCTTTGCAGACCCATGGACTGTACCCAGCGAGTCTCCTCTGTCCATGGAATTTTTCAGGCAAGAATACTGGAGTGGGTTGCCATTTACTCCTCCAGAGAATCTTCCCCACCCAGGAATCGAACCAGAGTCTCCCGTGTCTCCTGTATTGGTAAGCACGTTCTTTACCATGGCACCACACAGCAGAAATTAACACATGGTAGATCAACCATGCTTCAATAAATTTACAGAAGAGCAGTGAGTTAAATTGCCCCAGTGTCATCCAAGATATAAACAAAACAATTTTCCCTAAAGAAATGTAAAAGGAGGAGGTCTGAATCGCAGAGCAATATTGACGCAAAGCACTTAAACACGGAGATTTGAACTTTAGTTTTTGACTTTATTATTTTTCATTGTATGGCTGCTCACAGCCAGACAAACTGAACTGGTACTAAATAGGACCCTGGCCTCCCCCAAGCCCAACGGGCTCTCCAGGATGCACGCGCATCTACAGTGCGCCCCCTGAAAAGGAAAGTCGGCGGGGACCACTCCGGGTGAGCGAACGCAGGTTTCCAGGGCGAAAGTAACCGGAGTCGGCCGGCCGGGGCGGCCCCGCCCCCTCCCACGAGTTTCGCCGGTGTCCGGCCCCGCCCCCTCTTTTATTCCGCGCTCGCCACCGGGAGCTGGAACTTTGTAACCCGAGCGCGCGGGCTCTGCGCGCCTCCCCGCCCCGGTGCGGCCCTCCCGGGAGGAGCAGGAGGTGGGACCTGCGGGCGGGAAGGCTCGGGACGCCGGCGCACGAGGATCGGGGACCCCGGAGAGCTCAGCCGCCCAGAGGAGGAGCTGGACTGGGAGCCGAGCGCCCGGCCCGAGAACCGGAGGCAGCGGTCCCGGCCCGGGGGCGCAGAGGGGCGGCGGAAAGGTCCCGCGCTCGGAGCTGAGGCCCAGGGAATCTGGACTCCCTGCCCCGCGTTCCCGCAGCGGCCGTAGCCTGGGAGCGGCAGCTGTGTCTGGAGTCCCGGCGGCGGCGGCGGCCGCGGGGGACGAGGAGGAGGAGCTGCCGCTGGACGGTGGCAGCCGGAGGAGGAGCCGCGCCGCTGTCCCGTGCGCCGGGGAGCGGGCCGCGCCGCGCTGGGATGCCCCGCTGACGGCGGCGGCCATGCAGCCTTGACAGGGCGCTCGGGCGCGGGGACCGGCCGCGGGGCGCGCCGTCCCGGGAGGGCAGCAGGACTTCACCGCCGACTCCAGCCCCGCTGGGTGCCCGGCCCTCCACGATGGAACCGGTGACCAAGTGGAGCCCCAAGCAAGTGGTGGACTGGACTAGAGGTGAGCGAGCCTGGGGGTCCCCGGCGTCTCCAGCCCGGGGCATCGGGCCGGCGGGGAGCTGGGACCGGGGGTGGGGGGTGGCGCTCAGCCCCTTCTGCAGGGAGAAGCTTTGCGAGCGCAGCGCGGTGAGCCTGCAAACTTCCCTGCGCCTGTCCTTCTGGCGCCCGCTTTCGGGGGTGCGGGTTGTGGCCAGCCGAGGGGAGCCTCATCTTTAAACCCGGGGGGTACGGGTGGCCTCTGAGGATGAGGGTTGGGGGCGCGGGTGTCGGGCCGGGACGCCCGCCCTGCCCTACCCGGGTGCGGTGCCCCGAGGCCCGGCTGCCCACCCGGGAGCGCAGAAGCACAAGGCGCCTTTGTGTGGGTGACTCCCCTCGGACCTCGTAAAAACGCCGCCTGCCCAGAGCAGTTCGCAGCGTGAAGAGGCGGTTGGACAGGTACAGGGAGACTCCGGCGGCCCGGCGAGCCTCTGTTTTTGTTGGAGAAGGAGCCAGGGCAGCACCGGAGCCAACACTGAGGCATTCGCGCCGGCGAGAAGCCTGGAGCCAGACTCCCCGGGACTCGGTGACTTTTGCTCCGGGAAGGCGCCAGTACCCCTCGCTGGCGCCGCAGTCTTAGGCCACATCTAAACCCTGGGAAGAAGTCTGCTTGGAACCATTATCCTGAGTTACGCCGTCTTTGGGGACGAGGACAGGCCGTGGGTTGAAGAGGCCGCGGGTGCTGGACCAAGGCTGGGGGCTTGGACTCTGAGCTGTCACTCTTGCTGTTAAGTACCTCCCACGATTTCGAAGCAAAAGTGATAGAGGTTCCTCAAGCCTCTATGAACCCTTTCAAGAGAATGGGTCTGCCAAGAACAACCCGTGTTTTCGTGGGTTCCACACCCCCTGCCCAGCTCAGCATCTGTCTGTGTCAAGTTACTATTTTTGTTTTCTTTCTTCTATCTGCTCTTTCAGGTGAGGAATGGTGTCCTTTCTCAATAATAATAACTAGAATTGTGTAGCGCTTTACAGTTGGCTAAGAGCTCTGTCTCTGTTATTGCCCTTGGTCATCCGTAAGCCCGAGAGGTAGGTAACGCCGGTAAGATCAGGTCATCTTTATAACTGTCTCACCCATGGCTGCAGCATCTCCAACACCGGTCATCTCTGCATCTCATTTCTCCCGTCTGCCGAATACACACAGACCATGTGCAGTGGGGTGTCCCAGACGTGTGGGAGATGTGGGGTGTCAGTGGGGGGCATCTCTGACCATTCATTCTGGGAGAAGGGACAGGATACACTCTCTCTTGAAAAGAGGTTTGTTTGTCCAGGGACCAAAGTTTTGGGGGCTCTTACTTAAAGCGAAGATGAAAACACCAAATACTTCTAGTGGAGTAATGTGTAACTAACAATGTCCGTGCTTGATATAAAACATAAAATCTGTAGAGATCCAGATGCTATTTTGAAATGGGATGTGTTCCCCCATCCAAGATGTTACTAGGTCCCTTGTCTAGCGACGTGCCTGGTCTGAGTTGGTTGATCTATTTTACCATTGTGTCCATCAGCGAAGCAACCTAGAAAATTGATGACATCAGTTTTTGATCTGGAGAGCTGCTCTGTCTAATATGGTAGCCAGTAGTCACTCATGGGCCTTGGGCTCTTGACATATGGCTGGTCCGAATTGCCCTGTGCTGTACGTGTGGAATACACCCTAGGGTGAAAACAGCATATAAGCTATCTCATTACTAGTTTTTTTTTAATACTCATTACATGTTGATAGTATTTTGACATTGGGGGTCAATAAAGTTTATTACTAAAGTTAATTTCACCTGTGTATTTTTACCCTCTGAAAGGTGGCTCCTGAAAAATGTAAAGTTACACAAGCGGCTGACTTGTGCAGCTCCCATTATATTTCCGTGGACAGTGTTGCGCCGGAGGGAAAGAAAGGGTTAAACTTACCACTCTTTGGCTTTCCTGAGCAGTTGCCAGCCTACCTGATAATGTACAACCAGAAAAGCGGTAACAGGCACACAGGGGTATTTTGGAGTGAGGTCTTCACACCCTCAAGATTTTTGCCTTTTTTTTTTTTTTTTTGATCCCCCTTGGGATTAGGAGAGAAGTGTAAATTCACAATCTGTTATGCGTGTTTAGCATTTAAAAGGCAGAGCAGATTAAATTGCTTTGGGGATCCTGCTGCCCTGACATTGTGACTTAGTGGAGACTGCTCTCACTGAGGGAAAGTTTTCTATTGGCCTGCAAGAGCAGTTATGGGTGGTTCAGTTTTCAGTGTCTTGATGTCTGGAGCATTGGGTGCTGATTAGGGTACATACCTGTGGCTACTATGTGGCAACTTTATACAAAATGCTTGGGCCCTTTAGACCCTTAGGTGCAGCCCCATAGAATGACCCGGATACTTTCTGTGTCAGAATCTAGAAAAGATAAAAAGAGCAAGTGTGTAGCCAACTCTTAGACAAGAGGCTACATTCTCCCAAATTGCATGACACATTACTTGAATATTTCTCAAGAGTCATGATGTGAAAGTATTGACTTTTTAATGAACTGTTGACTTATGCAAACTTGTTTGCTTATAGGACTATTTTTAGCTGTCTTTGTTAACCTTTCTACCCAACCCCCATTTTATAAATACATTCTGCTGATAAGCAGCTCTTCGTGTAGACTTTACCACTCTTGGCATCTTATGAGTGTGGCAGCGGTGATGGTGAACACTGGAGAAAGCCTTAGATTTAAAACTGTCTAAATCCAACCACAATCTACAGCTTGCTTTCATGCTGATGTTATTAGGCAGATGCATACATTAGGAAAAAGGTTGATGTCTACAGAATGAAGTAATTCATCTGGTTTTTATTATTGTTACTATTTTTATTTCTTAGTCGCTAGCACTACCGGAGAAGGCAGTGGCACCCCACTCCAGTACTCTTGCCTGGAAAATCCATGGACGGAGGAGCCTGGTAGGCTGCAGTCCGTGGGGTCGCTAAGAGTCGGACAGGACTGAGCGACTTCACTTTCACTTTTCACTTTCCTGCATTGGAGAAGGAAATGGCAACCCACTCCAGCGTTCTTGCCTGGAGAATCCCAGGGACGGGGGAGCCTGGCGGGCTGCCGTCTATGGGGCCGCACAGAGTCGGACACGACTGAAGCGACTTAGCAGCAGCAGCAACAACACTACCACCGCCAGTATTGCAATATTAGTAGTGAAGTGAAACGAAACGAAAGTGTTAGTCGCTCGGTCGTGTCTGACTCTTTGCACACCCATGGACTGTAGTCCCCCAGGCTCCTCTGTCCATGGAATTCTCCAGGCAAGAATACTGACGTGGGTTACCATTCCATTGTCCAGGGGATCTTCCCAACCCAGGGACTGAACCTGGGTCTTCCGCACTGCAGGCAGATTCTTTACCTTCTGAGCCACCAGGGAAACTGTACCATAATATTAGTAGATCCTCAGTGAGTGTGAGCCCAGGTCTAAGCATTGTACCTGTGTTAGCTCACTTAAATACGTAAGCACCCTTTGAGGCAGGAGCTGTCGTTTCCATTTTGCACTTGAGAACACTGAGGCCCAAGCGAGTTAAGAGCCCTGGCCACTGGCACACAGCTGAGAAGTGTTTGGCCACAGACGGGTTGGCTTTGTTTCCTTCCATCTTCTCAGGAGGTTCTTCCCAGGGCCACCCGTAGAGGACTGGCAGCATCTTTACCACACTGAGGAGGAGACCATCAGAAGCCCCACCATGGGTCCTGTATCATGTGTTAATGCAGGAGACTCATCTGCTCTGTGTGTCTTATTCTCCCTATTCTGTTTGTGTCAGGAAAGTTATTTGTAAGTCATATCAATTCATCGTTTCATGGCACCATGCCTTCCAAATGATTTGGTGAAGGATTTTGCAAAGCAAATGAACTTTTACAACACGTATCAGGCAAGAAAGAAGTCAGCTGTGTGTAACAGAAAACCCAGTTTTTGGTAGACTAACCAAATGAGTTTTGGTTTTTCCTTGTAAAAGAAGTCTGGGGATAGGGAATTTAGGACTTTGTGGGGGCTTCGTGGTACCGTCAGGATCTCAGGCTCTTTGCCATCCTGGTTCCAGTTAGCTAGCTGGTTCTTCTTCTTTTAGCCTCTAGGGTTGCTGAAAAAGGAAGGTCCTTTTCTTTTGGCAGCTGTAGATCTACCATTTGGCCATGGGTCAAGAACTCTGCTTTATTCTTGCCAGTTCTATCTCCTGGACTCCAGCCTTAGAGTTTTCTTAATCATAATAATAGAAAAACATTCATTGAAGCATTTATTATGTATCAGACAGTGGGCCATGTACTTCATTTAGGCTTCTTCATTTCATCCTCAGAAAACCCAGAGAGGTGTATGAACCATTATTAGCCCATAGAAAAGTTATGACCAACCTAGATAGTATATTCAAAAGCAGAGACATTACTTTGCCGACTAAGGTCTGTCTAGTCAAGGCTATGGTTTTTCCTGTGGTCATGTATGGATGTGAGAGTTGGATTGTGAAGAAGGCTGAGCGCCGAAGAATTGATGCTTTTGAACTGTGGTGTTGGAGAAGACTCTTGAGAGTCCCTTGGACTGCAAGGAGATCCAACCAGTCCATTCTGAAGGAGATCAGCCCTGGGATTTCTTTGGAAGGAATGATGCTAAAGCTGAAACTCCAGTACTTTGGCCACCTCATGTGAAGAGTTGACTCATTAGAAAAGACTCTGATGCTGGGAGGGATTGGGGGCAGGAGGAGAAGGGGACGACCGAGGATGAGATGGCTGGATGGCATCACTGACTCAATGGACGTGAGTCTGAGTGAACTCTAGGAGATGGTGATGGACAGGGAGGCCTGGCGTGCTGCGATTCATGGGGTCACAGAGAGTCAGACACGACTGAGCGACTGAACTGAACTGAACTGAACTGAAAGACAAAGAAACTAAAGCAGAGAGAGGGAGTGTTTGGTCCCATGCTGATAGGCGGTGATGCTCTAGATGCCTTTCTCTGCTCCATTATTTCATTGCTTCTGTGGCTTATACCAGGTATTGGAACTTAGAGAGTAGGGGCTGTGGAATCAGACTCTGAGTTTGTATCCTGGTATCTCCTCTGCCTGTATGAGCTTATGTAAGCTCTTATATTACTACTCCTTGTTTTTATTGCTTCCTCTCCTCTTTTATCCTATAGCTCCAGGACATAAATTGTTCTCTCTGAGCGGCCTTGTCTGTCAAAAGGTTGATTCTTACCACTCAGGGACACCAGTCGGTGTCGTGGAGATTTCTCTGCCAAGCACGCAGAGGACCCAGGGTGGGACTTGTAGCTGGTTAAGAAGGTTCTTGTTTCCTGGCCCCTCCTCCCCTGGCTTTTTCTAAGTTGATATTTTATTAAATTCTCTACATTTTATACTCATAACAATAGTGTTGCACCCTATGTGCAAAGTAAATTTTAGGTGTAGCTAAAGCTTAATTAAGAAGAGTAAACTTAAAAATATTAGAAAAAAGCATATGAAAGACTATTAATTCATCTTAAGCAAATTTCTTTTAAAAATACTAAAATGCAGAAATAATAAAAAGTGACAAGACACACACAGATGCCCAGCAAGTATATGAAAAGATGCTCAACATCACTAATCAAGGGAAGAGTCTTAGTTTGCCGTGTGATAATAGGTGCTTCTTGCCAATGTCATGCAGTTTCTTTGGGTAAATAATTTCCAATTGTATTTTCTCAACTGTTTTCTTGCAGTAACTGGACTTCCATTGACCATGGCATTAGGACTGGCTCTTGCTTTGGACTGTGGACCCCTGTCTGGCGCCTAGTCCAAGACTCGTGGCACCCGCATCACCCGGGAGCTTGTTAGAGATGCAGAAGCTACAAGCCTGCTGACTCAGAATCTGCATTTTAACAAGAGGCCCTGGTGATCTGTGTGCTCAGTGCGGCTGGAGAGCTCTGTTCTAGCAGCCGCTGCAAACGCGTTTTCTCCCTTCGCTGGTAGGTCCTGCTGGTCTGATCGGACTTGGGCTCCATCTGTTTCATTTAAGGTCCCCAGGGATGACATTTAACTTCAGGGTGCTTGACTTGGCCACTAATTAAAGCAGAAAAGCAATCTTAGGGTGTGTGTTTATGTTTATAAGCACCACCTAGCAACAGTATCAGGTGCTTCTCCGCAAACTGAATGAGACATTTTTCTTGAGCTTTCTTCCATATTTCTTGGGACGTGAAGTGTTTTCATAACAACACTTTTTTCCTAGCTTTTTTTTTTTAAGATAAGTAGTAGGAAGGGCGTTGGGGGGTGGCCATGGGTGTGTATGGTTGAAGTGTGCTCTTAAGATCCTTAGGTGGACTCAGGAGGATGAGATGGCCTTTTAGCCAATCGCTGGCCGTACCGTCTGCTACTGCACCAGGTTCACCAAATTTAGATGATTTTGAAGGGAGACTTCTTCGTTGCTGGAAAATGACACTGAATGTCATTTCATGGCAGGTCTCAAAATTCGGAAGCACATGGAGGCCGGGTGTCTGAACTCTGTGACGGTGGAGATTGTTCACACCGCACCTGCACGCCTCCCTTTTGCGTTCACATCCTTGCGGAAAGCTGCGGGCGCTTCTCTTTCTGTCTCTCTGCTTCTGTGTCATCGCCACCCCGATGTTTGTCCATTCCTAGCTTGTTGTGTTCCAGCTCCGGGACATCCGTGTTCTCACCTCTTTTTCCTTTTTGCTCTCGTTTCGTGAGATTTCTGGAGTTTTCACCCGTGGTTTAGCCGTGAGCTGGGCTTTCAACCAGGTTTTATTTACCCGAGCTCGTCCATATTTGTGCCCAGAGGGGCACAGTGAAGGTATCCCTCTACCATAGATGAGGAGAGAGGCTTCAGACATGACGTGAGTTGTCCCAGGTCAGAAGGCCAGACCCCACAGACTTCTTGTTCTCTTGTTTTGGGCAGCCCTTGTGCCTCCTCTGGTCAAGATGGTGCTTTCCATTCTCTCTCCATCAACAAGTGATGGGAGGGGCAACTTCAAAGAACTGTGGACTTTTGTATTTCCTGAGGATCCCTTCAGGGTTTCTACTCTTGGGATACATTCCTTTTCTTTCTCTTTCCTTCTTTCTTTTTTTATTTCACAGCTTGAGCAGAACCCTACATATTTTGGACCTGACCTTTTAGCATTTGAGACACTTCTTGCTAGTTACTTATTTTTATTGTAGTTTGTTGACTGTGTTGTATTGTTTCCAAATGCAGCTCTGTAATGGAATGAATCATTTCACTTTTTGATTCTCTTAATCTGATTTTTATTTTGAGTGTCATATGATAGTTTTTTTTTGTCTGCTTCAATTAACATTTCTGTTTGATGGAACCACATCCATACATCCATCCATGCATTTAACTTTCTTCAATAGCACCTGTGATTTTTATGGCTTCATTTCCTGCTTGCCTTTGATTCTTCACAGCTTTTTCATTGTAACTGCTATGGGAGAGATCAGGCCTGGTGAATAATATGCATGGTCTGGAATAAAATAGAGCTGGATTCAGATTCTGTATTTGACAGTAACTGATTTGAGAACTTGGGTAAGGAGGAAGTGGCGGCCCACTCCAGTATTCTTGTCTGGAAAATCCTGTGGACACATGAGCCTGGTGGGCTACAATCCAAGGGGTTGCAAAGAGTTGGTCACGACCTAACAATTGAGCACATGTCCTGTAGGAAGGTGGTACCATGGAAAGGTTTAGTTGTGGCTGTCTTGGAGAGAGCTCAGGAAGAACACTTTCCTTGGTGTCAAATTCCATGCTGAGTAAAAAGAGAATTTTTTTCATTCAGCAGCTGATTGCTGAGGACCTAGTAAATTCCAGGCATTGTAGAACTTAGCACCTCCAGCTCCAGGTGCTGGAGATCCATCTGTGTTTTAGGTGCAGGGGTCCAACTGAGCGCCTGCTTTAATGGGGTAGAAATAGCAATGACAAACAACAGTAACAAAGCCACCACCCAAACAAGCAGATGCTGCTGCTGCTGCTGAGTCGCTTCATTCGTGTCCGACTCTGTGCGACCCCATAGATGGCAGCCCACCAGGCTCCCCCATCCCTGGGATTCTCCAGGCAAGAACACTGAAGTGGGTTGCCATTTCCTTCTCCAATGCAGGAAAGTGAAAAGTGAAAGTGAAGTCGTTCAGTCCTGTCCGACTCTTAGCGACCCCATGGACTGCAACCCACCAGGCTCCTCCATCCAGAGGATTTTCCAGGCAAGAGTACTGGAGTGGGGTGCCGTTGCCTTCTCTGAACAAACCAGATGAACAAGAAAATATCCAGTCATGATCAGCGCCAAGAAGAGAGTGAAGCAGAGAGGTGAAGGAGCATGACTGGTTGGTAGGCTTCTTTGGATGGTGTCTCCCTCTGAGAAGATGATACTTGGGTATGAAAGGCAAGAAGGAACCAGTCACTGGAAAATTAGGGGGAGGACCATTGTAGGCCAAAGAACAGTCAGTGCACAGGCCCTGAGGTGCAAATGAACTTGGAGCCTTTGAAGAATGGAAGCACGGTAGAGTCATGAAGAGCAGAGACAGTGGGGCTGTGCTGGATGGGGCTGGGGTGGGAGAGACACACAGCGGTCAGATCATGGAGGGTCTTACAGGTCTTAGGCATTTGCAATATTTTCTAGTTACTGTGGAGGGCAGGGGAGTGACACGATCTGATCTGAATTCTCGAGGCAGAAGTGAGTTTAGGGAGCCCCGCTGGAAGGCACTGCGATATTCTGGAGATAATGTTATTACTATCTTGGGTGAAGGTATTGGTGACTCCAGCATCTGAGAAGCGAAGGTCTAGGTGGAGTTGGTTCACTGGTAGCATCACATCTGGATAATTTAAACATTATCTTTGAAGCTGGGATGTGGATTCTTTTTTTTTTTTTTCCTTTCTCTGCCAGGGTTAGGAGCTCCCCTCTGCTCCCCGCATCCTGATTACTCTTGTCATTTAAAAGGGAGGTGCAGCCCTGCTCTCTGCGTTCACATGCTTCGTTCACGTCATTGTTTTCTTCTGGCACATTTTGCTGGGAGCTACAGTTTCTGAGGCTGTTTATCCATCTATGAATAGGGTTTTTGTGAAAGTGGACTTAGCCTAGTTTGTTTTCTTTGACATCAAATGACTGAACAGTTTTTAACCTGGGATCAGGAGGGCAGAGGCAGTTGTGTTTACTAGAGCAAAACAGTTCCTTAGAATTCAGTAGGTTGTAAAAATCAGAAAGCTTTTTGTATGAAAACTTGAAAATAGTTGAGTCAAAGGAGCCAGTCAATAGATCTAATGGAAAATATTTTGCTCCGCTAAAAGACTATCGTAATTTTACTTTAGAAAATTGAGTCACCGTAGTTTTGATTGAGCAGAGGGTATTTTGAGAAATTTTCAACAGGTGAGAGTTGAACACCGGAGAAGGAAATGGCAATCTACTTCAGTACTATTGCCTGGAAAATCCCATGGACAGAGGAGCCTGGTAGGCTGCAGTCCATGGGGTCGCTGAGTCAGACACGACTGAACGACTTCACTTTCACTTCTCACTTTCATGCATTGGAGAAGGAAATGGCAACCCACTCCAGTGTTCTTGCCTGGGGAATCCCAGGGATGGCGGAGCCCAGTGGGCTGCCATCTTTGGGGTCGCACAGAGTCGGACACGACTGAAGCGACTTAGCAGCAGCAGCAGCAGCAGGTTTATACTGAGGCTTCCCTGGTAGCTCAGCTGGTAAAGAATCCACCTGCAATGCAGGAGACCCCAGTTCAATCCCTGGGTCAGGAAGATTTCCTGGACAAGGGATAGGCTACCCACTCCAGTATTCTTGGGCTTCCCTGGTGGCTTAGATGGTAAAGAATCCGCCTGTAATGCAGGAGATGCAGGTTTGATCCCTGGGTTGGGAAGATCCTCTGGAGAAGGGCACAGCAACCCACTCCAGTATTCTTGCCTGGAGAATCCCATGGGCAGAGGAGCCTGATGGGCTACAGTCCATGGGGTCACACAGAATTGGACNAGTCTGTTTCCTTTTTTTTTTTTTTTTTTTCATTAGTTCTCTGGTGGCTCAGATGATAAAGAATCTGCCCGCAATTCAGGAGACCCAGGTTTGATCCCTAGGTTGGGAAGAACTCTTGGAGAAGGGGATGGCAACCCATTTCAGTATTTTTGCCTGGAGAATTCCCTGGACAAAAGAGGCTGGGGAGCCGCAGTCTATGGAGTTGCAGAGTTGGACACAACTGAGTGACTAGCACACTAGTTTGTTGTATTTTTTTAGATTTCACATATAGGTGATATCATACACTATTTATTTTTCTCTGACTTATGCCACTTAGCATAAGGCCCTGCAGTTCCATTCATGTTGCTGCAAGTGGCAACATTTTGTTGCTTTTTACAGCTAAGTAGTATTCCATTGTGTGTATGCATATGTATGTATACACAACACCTTAATCCATTCATCTGTTGATGAACACTTAGGTTCTTCCATATCTTGGCAATTGTAAATCATGCTGCTTTGGACAGTAGGGTGCAGGTATCTTTTAAAATTAGTGTGTTTGTCTGTTTGTTTTTTGGATACATACCTAGGAGTAGAATTTTTGGGTCATATGGTTTTTTTGAGAAACTTCCATACTGTTTTCCAGTCACTGCACTGATTTACATTTCCGCCAATAAACAGTCTAATAAAGGGGAAAACTTTCTTCTTTTAACCCTCTGATGCTATTGTATTATTGTTCTTGCCGATGTTGTTGTTACTATCACTGTTATTATTATTATTACTTTCTACAGCATCCTGAGCTCTTTGTTTTGAAAATCCTAGTGCCTGGAAAATGATCCCTCATACACTCAGCCTGTGTATAATTAGTGTTTGCAGCCTAGGAATATAAGGTTATGTTTGAGGCTTTACAGAGAAGGAAATGGCAACTCGCTCCATTGTTCTTGCTTGGAGAATCCGATAGACTGGGGAGTCTGGCGGGGTGCAGTCCAAAGGGTCACAGAGAGTTGGACATAACTAAGCATGAAACAAAACATTGAGGCTTTATGAAAATGTTGAGAGAATTTCTGGATATACTGGGAACAACAGCTTTATAAGATCCCTGAAGTTGTGCATTAGGAAGTGTTAACAAGAACTGGCAAAATATGGTTTGTCTCTTTTCATGTACAGTCACCTCCAATTTGTTTTATAGATTATTGAAGTCTTTTAGTGCTTAAATAACTTTTCTGATGTCCTACCTTAGGTTGCTATGAATTTGGACGCAACACTTTTTTCCCTCATCAATGGCATTCTTAGCTAAAACAAAGAGGGCAACCTTAAAAGAACCAGCTGCTCATTGAATGGGACTGTAGGTACAGAGAGCTGGTCCTTGTGATACCAGCACCATATAAAACGGTCAAATTGCCTAATGTCTTTGTGCATCACTCCTCTCTTATTAAATTGGCTAATGATAATAATGATAGTAGTAGTGAGGCAGGATGTAGATTCCCCACCCCCACCAGGGTAAAGCAATTGGAGATTCATTCCCTATGGACTGAAACTAGGTAAAATAATAGCAGACCAATTAAGGGAGGCGGCTGGGCCCTGCCCAGACCACATACTTCTCATTCCCAAAGTCAGGAGACCTCCCTGACCACATGTGCACAGAAAGGCTCCTTGGAGGTCAAAGGGGGAGTGATCTCAAGAGATTTTCTACCCATACGCCTTTATGGTAGAATCCGTTTTGGCTAAGAGATGCGTGTGCACACATGGAAAGATCCTGATACTGAGATATACCAATATGAACTGTGAACCAGGCAAATCAAAATGATTGGCCAAAGGAAAACTGGATAAATGCTCCATATAAGCAATTCAACTGCCATGAGGATATGACTCGCGGTCTCTCCCTCTGAGTCTGCCCCTGTCTATCTACACATCCTATATTCTTTTTCCTCTGAATAAATACTTTACTCACTTCACTACTTTCTGTCTTTGCAAAAATTCTTTCCTGTAAAGCTGAAGGGCCAGAGCCCTTGTCACTGATCACTGGTCTAGTGATCTGATGCTTTCACTGCTGCAACCCAGCCCAGTCTCTGGTTAGGAACCCAGGTCTAACTCCAAGCCGTTTCAGGCAGAGGCCACCCAAAATCAGTAGTAGCAGTAACTTTAAGCTTGTTGTTATAATTCCATACTTAGGCTGATTATTCTCATGCCTGTTACATAGTAAATGGCATTTACGTGTCTGCCCCTAGACAAAATTTGAATGAAAATTAAAGAAGAAAGTGTTAGTCACTCAGTGTCCGAATCTTTGCGAAGCCATGGAGTATAGCCTACCAGGCTCCTCTGTCCATGGAATTCTCCAGGCAAGAATACTGGAGTGGGTTGCCATTTCCTTCTCCAAGGGATCATCCTGACCCAGAGATCGAATCCGGGTCTCCAGCATTGCAGGTGGATTGTTTACAGCTGAGCCATCAGGGAATGAATTCTATACAATTTTATGTGTTGCTTAATCCAGCAAGATGGCAGAATTTCTCTTGATGGTGTCTAGACAAGGGCTCTCTACCTTATCATTTAGGGATAACCCTTCCCTTCTCTATAACTTTAAGGGGACCAGCTGTGCTTAGATTGAACAGTAGTCCTTGTCTTGTTACCTATATCTAGATATCTAAGGCTTCAACAACTAAACTCATGTTCTGGTAACGCAGTTCAGCAAGCAACAGGCTCATGGCAGAAGCCACATAATGTCAGTATCAGCAAGTTATTTTCTAGATGCATATTATTAAACTTTAGGCAGGAGGGCTTTTATTGGAGCCCTGATCAAGGGACTGAGAGGTTATAGCTTTATCAGAAAGAGAAGGCAAGCAATAACAATTCTCCAGTGCTTTGAGTGCAAAGCCTTTGTGTCTTCAAACCTAAAGCTCACTGCTACAGAGCAGTCAGACAACTATTTGATGACATGAAGAACAACCAAAAGTATTGTCATATATTGTCAAGTACACATCAGAAAAAAAAAAAAAAATGCAGGAGAAGGGGATGACAGAGGATGAGATGGTTAGATGGCATCACCGACTCAATGGACATGAGTTTGAGTAAACTTTGGGAGTTGGTGATGGACAAGGAGGCCTGGCTTGCTTTGGTCCATGGGGTCACAAAGAGTCAGACTTTACTGAATGACTGAACTGAACCCCTCAGCCAGGTTTAAGAATCTCATCTAAAGCTGATATGCAAAGAAAGACTCTTTTTGGAGGTGGAGAAACACTAATTCTTACTTGTGCTTAGTAACTTAGTCTTGTCCGACTCTTTGGGACCCCATGGACTGTTGCCCACCAGGCTTCTCTGTCTAAGGGATTTCCCAGGTAAGTAGCTGATATGCAAAGAAAGACTCTTTTTGGAGGTGGAGAAACACTAATTCTTACTTGTGCTTAGTAACTTAGTCTTGTCCGCCTCTTTGGGACCCCATGGACTGTTGCCCACCAGGCTTCTCTGTCTAAGGGATTTCCCAGGTAAGAATACTGGAGTGGGTTTCCATGTACTATTCCAGGGCATTTCCCCAACCCAGGGATCGAACCTGGGTCTCCTGCTTGGCCGGCAGAGTCTTTACCACTGGGCCACTTAGTTGGGATACTTAATGAGCACCTGTAAATCTGTGACAATTGTTCTTGGTTCCTGACATTTGCAAGAAGTAAGCATAATGTGGCTCAATGTCTTGTCACCACTGCTCTTGAACATTCTTTTTTTTTCTTTTTTAGTGTTTCCAAACTGCAATCTACTTTTTGTTTTAAACAAGTATATACATTTAAAAGCTGGATCCTGTTTTAATTTAATTAAGCGTAAGGCTTTTAAAAAAAATTTAGTGAAGTATAGTTGATTTGCAAATTTCTACTGTACAGCAGAATGATTCAGGTATATGTATATATACATTTTTTCATATTCTTTTCCATTCAGGTTTATGACAAGATATTGAGTATAATTTCCAGTGCTATATAGTAGGGCCTGGTTGCTTATCCATTCGCCTTCCCTTTTCAACGTCAGAACTTAGACATGTAAATTCTCAGGCCCTATCTGAGACTCACAGATTCAGAGACTCTGGGTGTGGAATGTAGGAAGCTCTGTTTTAACCAATCTGTCAGTGGTTCTGGTGCCGGCTAAAATTTGAGAACCACCGATGTGTACCACTTGTGTGGAACCATAAATTATATTTGTCAGACCATCCTCCATAATTCTTGTCTCCAGCTGGTTTTCAGCTAGCATATAACGGTTGATTAGGAGAAAGAACTTTTCTAGTAGGGACCGTTGTTACGTGTTTCGGTAGGTGCATCAATGCAACGAGGTCTGTAAGCATCCTTTCCACAGAGTGGGCAGGGAAGGGTTAAAGCCTTTGCACCTCTGGGCTCCTAGCCAGTTGCACCACCCCAGGCCCAGGGGATCCTTTGGTTGCGTACCTCACCCAGGTGAGTGTTCAGCCCCAGGTAAACAAAGAATGAGTGGAAAGTTTTACGGTCAGGCAGCACCTGTTTAGGTTTTTGTGTGGGATTTCCAGGCCTGGTACTCAGGCAGGAGCAGAATGTGACACCTCCTCCCCCATTCCACTTTGAGGGAGAGAGGATAGTTTTTCTCTTTCATTGAGTGCTCTGGCTTTGAACAAGCCATGCAGTTGTAAAGGGCAGGGAGGGAAAGAAAAAGCAGAAACCACTGGTAAACATTGTTGCAGTCCAAGGTGGAAAGCTCTTTTGTTTTGGTCCCTGGACTGGAGTCAGCGCAGGTAGAGTTTGAGAGCCCCCTCCTGCAGGTGACAAAGGCCAAGAGAATCCAGAAGTAACAAGCTGCTGCAGGGGTGGTGCTGAGACTCGCAACATGAGCTGCAGGCTTAGATGCCTACGGGGCCTGGAGGCAATGTCAGAGACTGAAACGTGGGGGCAAGTGAGCAACAGGGAGTGGTGGAGACTGTGGCAAACCCCAAGATACATGTGCTACACAGTCTCTGCTGACCACGAACCCACAGTTTCCAGAATCTTCTGATTTTTTGTTGTTCTTTTTGTTTTCGAATGAAGCTGGCTGTCTGGCTTTATTTGTGTCATTTTCTAGCTTTTAGGAATCTGTCAACAGTTTTTTTTTTTTTTGGTATGGGCTGTGGGCTAGCGTGTTGATTCTCCTGCAGACAGCTGTGTGTGCGTACTCAGTCACTCAGTTGTGTCTGACTCTTTTGTGATCCCATGGACTATAGCCCTCCAGGCTCCTCTGTCTATGGAACTTTGCACACAAGAGTACTGAAGTGGGTTGCCTTTTCCTACTCCAGAAGATCTTCCCTACCCAGGGATTGAACCCACGTCTCCTCCATTGGCAGGTAGATTCTTTACCACTGAGCGATCTGGGAAGCCTGTGGACAGTTGTGGTTAGATGTTAATTGTCTTAGTGAGAAAAAGACGTAGAAGATGTGAATACACTTAGCTACATAGCAGTCCATTCATTATTTAGCAAATCTGTTATCTTTAATTTCATTTTGCTACTTAACGAATTTTCTTACTCCTAGTATTGTAATATGTAATTCCCCACAAGTATTATTAAGCCAGAAATACCAGTGCCTTGATGAACTCAGCAGACCACTGAGTAGTTACTCTTCAGTGTGAAAACAGGAATTTGGCTTCTCTTGATTGAGTTTAGTTTGCCACTGGGTTTGTGGTATTGGTGCCCGACAGGAAGTGTTTCTGTTTGTACAGTAAGATTTTATGTACAAAATAAAACATATGCCCTGAAATAAGGCATTTGCTCCTAACTTCTCTGCTGGCTTTTGTGGTCATGTTTGAAAAGTTACCAGTCTACTCAAGGTCTTTCTGTCTTCCTGGTGTGCTGAATTGGGAGACAAACAGGAAAAGCAGTAGTGTCAGTGGTCACACTGGGGTAGTACTCACCCCAAAATGCAATCCACAAAACTTCATGACAAAGATTTCAGGGTATTTCAGCGTTCCAGCTTGCTTTGTAAAGAAACAGTTCATTTGTAAAGGTACAGTGTATGTATGTGTGTATAAACACACACACATAAATGTAAGTATACAGGCTGTATTTATATAAATACATACACATATTCATTATGGATCATCTTTTGTTAAACTTTCATTAAGTGTTTATTTCTACTATTTGTTCTTTTTGAAAATTTAAAATGAAAAAGATATATAGATTTCCTTTTTGGTACCACTTCCTCTGCTTCATGCAAGGAACAGAAAGACCAGTTATAAACGACAGTTTGAGAGCCACTGGCCTTTAGGAAGTTTGTTCTTAATTCAGTGGATAATGGAGAAGTAATAGAGGGGTTTGAAAGGAGGCATATTGCTGGCAGAACTGTGGGGTGTTGGGGGGTGGGGGTGGGCTTATCTGGCCTCTTGGGGAGACTTGAAGAGGCCTGTGTAAGAGCAGGGGTCTTGAGCGGGGTGGGAGGAAGGGCTGCTGAGAGAGGCATGGCCCACGAGCGGCCCTGAAGCCTTGGCAGGGTTGCTCGTGCGGGTGGAGAGAAGGGGACCATTTGTGCCTCCCTGCCTTAGCATGGCAGTGCCATCCTGGAGTCTGTGGAATTCTGGGAAGAGCTGCTTTGCGGGTTTGGGAGTGAGAGCACCTTATAGGGAGCACCCTCAGAAGCCGTTCCGGTTTGTAGAGGAGACATCTTTTGCACGGGACCAGCATCTCACATGATTCAAACACTCCGGAAAACAGAGTGCCCTCTCTCACGGCGGCACTCTGATCATCTCATGTTTTAATGAGGTGTAAATATCATGCAGATTGGCACATGGAATGTGTTAAAATAGGAGAGTGTTAGTGGAAATTTAGGTCCTCCACCTTGAGTGTGAAATGATGCAATACACATGAATCTGACACCCTGAATTATTTCGGTCAGCGCAGTCTAAGACATGGCACACGAAGTGAAGTAGAGAAGATTATAGCCCTGCAGGACCGCGTGTCATGGAGATGCAGTCAGCGCTCAGTGCAGAAAGTGCATCTGAGAGTAATCCCTCATTCTTGTTCAACGCTTAGTGAGATCAGCATTTCTGGCTGCCGTTCCTGTGTGGGTTGAGGAGCCGGTTCCCTGAGATTAGTGACTCTTTTGCATGACAGCGGCTGGAAGAGTGCCAAGGGTGTGTAGGTCCTGACCAGGGCCTGGCACTCAAGGGGATGACAGGTCTGTCCTCCACAGGCGTGACATGACCTATTTTCTGATTCGTCATTGGCTTTACCAGACCTTAGAAGTAGATATGATCTTTTCTGTGAGTTTCAGGTAAAGCTAATAGATTCTTTACTTAACAGGAACCACTGTAATATGATGGGGCTTCCCTGGTGGCTCATACGGAGAAGAATCTGCCTGCCATGTGGGAGACCCAGGTTCGATCCCTGGGTTGGGAAGATCTCCCAGAGAAGGGAATGGCAACCCACTCCAGTATTCTTGCCTGGAGAATCCTCCTGGACAGAAAAGCCTAGTGGGTTACAGTCCATGGGATCACGAAGAGTGGAACATGACTGAGCGACTAGCATCACCATAAAATGATAGGCGACCTTTCTTACAACATCTTGCCTGGTATTCTGCATGCCTGACATTTCTCTTAAAATCTACTCATTTCTCAACTGTGACTTTTAAATGCTAGCTGCCCTACCTGATATTCTGAAATGATGCCATATGTCTTTCACATTAAGTGTAGCCCTGGAAACAAAGTTTTGGATGAAGTAGTGTCACTAGGCCATGTTAAGAGAAATATAACCCTAACTCTTTTGCATTTAACTTTTCCATCTGTTAACTCGAGTGCCCTGTTAGCTGGCACTTGCACCAGGCCTGGTGAGGGTAGCTAGTCACCAGGCAATCATTCAGCAGATTTGTATTGAGTGCCTACTCTGTACAGGCGCTGTTCTGAGAGCTGAGGGTCCAGCAGTGAAAAGAAGAGAGTGTAGTTCCTGTCTTCCCGGAGCGGATGTTCTAATAGGGCAGACAGACAGTAAGTAAAACTTGTAGCCCCTGGGTGTGGTACATGCTGCTGGCCAGGCCGATAGGTGGATGCAGAGGGAAGTCATGGATACAGTGTCCGCTGGGATGACCAGGGGAAAGCTTTTGGTGGGCACCTCGGCTAAACAGGTGAAAGAATGTTCTTGGCAGAGGGAAGATGCTCTGAGACAGGCCAGGTCCTGGCATGTGGAGGGAGCATGGAGGCCATGGTGTCTCGAGCAGAGGGAGCCAGGAGGAGAGCAGCAAGAGATGAGGTCAGAGGGGAGGGGGCCCCACATCGTGCAGAGCCTTAGGGATCGTTGTATATGCTTTGGCTTTAATTTGGCGTTTGAGGAGCCTTTGGAGGATTTGGAGCCAAAGAGTGATATCAGACGTACGTTTTAAGGTTACAATGAACACCAATACAGTATACTAACACATATATATGGAATTTAGAAAGATGGTAATGATAACCCTGTATGCAAGACAGCAAAAGAGACACAGATGTAAAGGACAGACTTTTGGACTCTGTGGGAGAGGGAGAGGGTGGGATGATTTGGGAGAATGGCATTGAAACATGTATACTACCATGTAAGAAACGAATCGCTAGTCTAGGTTCGATACAGGATACAGGATGCTTGGGGCTGGTGCACTGGGATGACCCAGAGAGATGATATGGGGNTGGGATGATTTGGGAGAATGGCATTGAAACATGTATACTATCATGTAAGAAACGAATCGCTAGTCTAGGTTCGATACAGGATACAGGATGCTTGGGGCTGGTGCACTGGGATGA
This sequence comes from Cephalophus harveyi, assembly GCA_006410635.1. Taxonomy (NCBI): domain Eukaryota; kingdom Metazoa; phylum Chordata; class Mammalia; order Artiodactyla; family Bovidae; genus Cephalophus; species Cephalophus harveyi. The sequence goes on along the minus strand of SJYT01019225.1, from coordinate 83,256 downwards.
CCCAGAGAGATGATATGGGGAGGGAGGTGGGAGGGGGGTTCAGGGTTGGGAACTCATGTACACCTGTGGTGGATTCATGTCAATGTATGGCAAAACCAATAGAGTGTTGTAAAGTAAAAAAAATATATATAAGGTTACAGTGGTTGCTGTGTTGAATCGACAGCAGTGAGCAAGCGGCGGGGATCAGGGAGCTAGTTAAAACACTGGGGTGGGCTTCCCTGGTGGATCAGTGATAAAGAATCCGGCTGCCATTACAGGACACACGGGTTCCATCCCTGGTCTGGGAAGATCCCACATGCCGTGGAGAAACTAAGCCTGTGCACCACAGCTGTTGAGCCTGTGCTCTAGAGCCCGGGAGCCCCAACTCCTACAGCCCGTGCTCCCTGCAGCCTGTGCTCTGCAGCAAGAGATGCCCCTGCAATGAGAGGCCCTCTCACTGCAACCAGAGAGTAGCCCCTGCGCTCTGCAACTAGAGAAAGGCCTCTGCAGCAACAAAGACCTAGCGTGGCCCCAAAATAATAATACTGAGAAAAGACACTGGGGCATAATCATCTGAAAGAGGATGCTGGGATCCGGTGGTAGCTGTGGCCCCTCTGCAAGAGGTGGCCATGTTCTGGGTGTTCCAGGTGGCCGTATCCTGGGTGTTCTGAAAGGCCAGTGGGTTTACCAAGAAATCGAGTGGTGGTATGAGAGAGTACCCATGATGTTTTTGGTCCGGGGAGTTGGAAGGACAGAGTTGCTGTCCACGGAGAGGTGGGAGAGTGTGGGAGGAGGTGGTTAAGGGAATATCCGGATTTGAAATATCCAGTGCTTACTGGTTTGCTGAATGAAGCCAGTGGTTGGATGAGTGTGTGTGCATTAGTGGGGGAGCTTGGGACTAGAAAGACATTTGGTGGCCACTGGGGTATACGTCAGATGTCAGAGAAGGAAATGACAACCCACTCCAGTGTTCTTGCCTGGAGAATCCCAGGGACAGAGGATCCTGGTGGGCTGCCGTCTATGGGGTCGCACAGAGTCAGACACGACTGAAGTGACTTAGCAGCAGCAGCAGCAGGGGTATATGATGTGGTGTTAAAATCTCTGCGGCTGGATGATATCACCCAGTGAGCAGGCAGAGGGAGACAAGAGAAGAGAAGAAATCTGGGGTATCCCCACCTTTACAAGTCTGGGGGAGTTGAGCAACCAGCAAGTTGCTGCCGGTAAATAGAAGGACATTTGTATGTGTGTGGAGGGATGATGTACAGGAAAGAGTGATCAGCTGGGCCCAGTACTGCTGGTGGGCCAATAAGGGGAGACTGAAAATTGACCAGAGTATTTAGTGTGTGGAAGATATTGGTGAACTTGACAGTTTTGGTGGGTTGATGGATGCAAAAGTCTGAATAAACTCAAGAGGAAACAGGAGAAGAGACATTGATGTCCCGAGAGACCACGCAGTGTTAAAGCGACTTCCCGAATGAACGCAGCACTGTTTTAGTCTCAGTGTGACTTAAGGGCTGAATGCATTTTAATCGTTTAAAATCTGTAACCATCTTTTGGAATAGACGACTGCTTGGTAACTAGATATTTGATGAATTAAGACATGTTTCGCCCTCCCTGAACTGGGTAACAGAACACCGTAGATTATGGAGTCTCTTAACTTTTAATACCAACAAAGCTATTCATTCACTGAATGACTGTGGACCAGTGGCTTCTATAGAGAAGAGTTATTCCACAGAAACTCTCTCTCTGCTTCATGCATGCGTGCTCAGTTGTGTCCGACTCTTTGTGGCCCCATGGACTGTAGCCTGCCAGGCTTCTCTGTCTATGGAATTTTCCAGACGAGAAGACTGGAGTGGGTAGCCATTTCCTCCTCCAGAGGATCTCCTCCCTGGGGATGGAACCTGTGTCTCTTATATCACCTGCATTGGCAGGCGCATTCTTTACCACTGTACCTCCTGGGAATCCCTCTCTGTTCCATGTTTTTCCATATATATATATGGATTTTGTTTTATTCCATAGTTTACCCACTTAGGTAGAAAATATTTATTATGGATGGACCCAAAACCTTGGAAGAATCCCTTGTTGGTGATACTCACCTTCATATAAGATTTATATGAAATGTTTTGAATGCAGTGAAATCATGTATGAAAGTGAAAGTGAAGTTGCTCAGTTGTGTCCGACTCTTTGCGACCCCATGGACTGCAGCCAAACAGGCTCCTCCATCCACGGGATGTTTCAAGCAAGAATACTGGAGTGGGTTGCCAATTCCTCCTCCAGGAGATCTTCCTGAACCAGGGATTGAACCCGGGTCTCCCATGTTGTAGGCAGACGCTTTACTGTCTGAGGCACCAGGGAAGCCCTGAAATCATGTGTAAATGATGTTTATTACAGCCCGGAGGTGGAAGCCATCTGTTAGCAGGAAAACTGGTGCAAATAGAGATAAACCAGTCAACTTTAAATGTAAATCATCAAACATTCATCAAGCACCTATCCTTTGTCTCTAGTAGGTGCAGTAATGGGGTCCCTGTGTCTTTGGCATCTTCTGTTGAGTGGAGTTTACAGGCAAGCCCATAGGCACTTCCGCTCCAGGGCATCCTAGGAGTGCAGAGGAGTAATCGAGTGTTTGAACAGGCACAGCAGGGAGGGCTCTTGGAGGAAGCCACATCCAAGTCCAGACCTGTAGGCTGAGCAGAAGGTAGCCAGGCCTAGAGGAGGGAGGAGGGGAAAGAAAGGAGGGGAAAGAGAAGGTTTGGGAGAAAACTGGGTGACCAGAGAGACATGGCATTTACTTGCAACTGAAAGAACTTGATTGTGGTGGGTCTGTCCAGAGGTGATGTGGAGAGAGATGAGCCTGGAGGAGTGATGTGTGTGGAGTGGGCTGCGTCCCCAGGGACCTGTTTATGCTTCTGAGCAGGTGGAAGTCAACAGAGGACTTTATGTCTTGGAGTGGCCTTCCTTTGGGAGGAAGTGTGTCAAGTAGATGGGGAAGCAATGGAAACTGTGACAGAATTTATTTTCTTGGGGTCCATATCACTGCAGATGATGAATGCAGCCATGAAATTAAATGATTCTTGCTCCTTGAAAGAATAGCTATGGCAAACCTAGACAGCATATTAGAGAGCAAAGAGGTTACTTTGCCAACAAAGGTCTGTCTAGTCAAAGCTATGGTTTTTCCAGTAGTCATGCATGGATATGAGAGTTGGACCATAAAGAAAGCTGAGTGCCAAAGAACTGATGCTTTCAAACTGTGCTGTTGGAGAAGACTCTTGAGAGTCCCTTGGATTGCACGGGGATCAAACCAGTCAATCCTAAAGGAAGTCAATCCTGAATATTCTTTGGAAGGACCGGTGCTGAAGCTGAAGCTCCAATCCTTTGGCCACCTGATGCAAAAAGCCAACTCATTGGAAGAGACCTGATACTGGGAAAGATTGAAGGCAGGAGAAGGGGATGACAGAGGATGAGATGGTTGGATGGCATCACTGACTCAATGGACATGAGTTTGAGTCAGTTCTGGGAGATGATGGAAAGACAGGGAAGCCTGGCGTGCTGCAGTCCATGGGGTTGCAAAGAGCTGGACATGACTGAGCACACATAAAATGTATGGGAAACCCTTGAATCTGAAGGAGATATAGCGGTTAAAGCCTTTGTGCAAAAATTAACTTGACTTCCTGGGTATTTATTTCCTTTGATCTGTAAATGTGAAATTGACCAGACTTTTATAGCACAAGAGAACATAACTCTTCATTAAAAAAAAAGAAGTTATTAAAACATTGAGTTGATTGAAAAAAGAGATAAGAGTTGGGCTGCTAGGCAGTGGGAGAGGGGAGGAGGTGGTAAGGATTGGTGGGGAAAGGCATCTGAGGAGGAGGAGGGGGCCGGGGAGCCGGAGGAAGTGAGGCTAAGGGGGTGTGGCCTGGAGGTCACACCTTGAGCTGTGGGTGTTCAGTGTGTTATCACCTGCAGTCTGCTGCCCGTGGCTGATTAATGATTAACGATCCGTCCTAGCTCTGAGTATAATGCAGTCTTTATGTGACTCAGAGTTTTCACTCTAGTGGGTGAGCTAAAGCAATAGCGGAGTTATTTGTAGGAATTTATGCTCTAGAAGTGGTCATAATGTGACCGCTTGGATGGGAGGGGAGTTTTGGGGGAAAATGGATACTTGTGTATGTATGGATGACTTGCTGTGCTGTGCATCTGAAACTTGGGGCTTCCCAGGTGGCACTAGTAGTAAAAAACCTGCCTTCCAATGCAGAAGATGCAAGAGGCGTGGGTTCAGTCCCTGGGTCAGGAGGATCCCTTGGAGGAGGGCATGGCAACCCGCTCCAGTATTCTTGCCTGGAGAATCCCATGGACAGAGGAGCCTGGCGGGCTACAGTTCATGGGGTTGCAAAGAGTCGGATACGACTTAAGTGACTTAGCATGCACACACACACCTGAAACTATTACACAGGTTTTCGATTATAGTCCAATATAAAGTAAAAAGTTTTTTTCTTTTTTTAAGTAAAACCTTGAAAAAAAGAAGTGGTCATAAATATCATCCAAGGGTTTGAAAGTCTCCCCATCCCTGCAACCCAAAAGTATGCTGGAGCATGTAAGAAATGCTGTCCCCTACTCCCGATTCCAGTTTGAATTTGGTGCAGTTGATCACTGAAATCTTAACAGTACATACTACGAATGTTTCAGATGCAAGCCCAGATGAATCACACTGGCTCTACCAGAAGTGGCTGCGTGGGTATTCATTTCTAAGGTCCTGAACTCTGGAAGGACACGCAGATTATACTTAACACTAATGGGACTTGATTATGGTAGGATGAAAAACAACAAATGGGGACCCACCTCTGCAGGGCGTGGCTGCCCTTCCTCCTGCCCTGCATTGTTCTGGGTGGTGGACGTGGCCACATCATTCCCAGGGTTAAACATATACCCAGTTCTGGGAAAGCTTCCATCTTCAACAGTCCACAGTGATCATTCAGGGAATGTGGTTTTAAAAATAATTTAACAAGGTAAAATTTTAGTTTTTAATAGTTACCACTTAAAAATCCCAGCCAGTTTTTCTGCTTCTATCCTCCCTGCCTGTTTCTTTGTGATTTCTGAGTATGGGATCTCTTGGAAGATCTTTATAGCTTTTACTGTAATCAATTTCATATCGTTCTTTGTATGTTTTAGCAACTGGAAGTTCTGTAGTGTCAGTTCATTTTGCATCACTGAAGGTGTTCCTGCTTCTTCTTCATCTTTAAAAAAAGCCTTGGAATGGATATTGCAAGAGTATTTTATTAGCTACTGTATAGCACTGGAACTCTGCTCAATATTTTGTAATAACCTAAATGGGAAAAGAATTTGAAAATGAACAGATACTTGTATATGCATAACTGAATCACTTTGTTAAACACCTGAAACTAACAAAACATTGTTAATCCCTTACACTTCAATATAAAATAAAAATTAAAGTACTTTATTAAGGTAGCTTGTGTATTGATACCTTTTTCCTATTTTCTGTTTTAAAACTAGTTACCTTGAGATAGTATGTAATGTTCCAGTTCTGCTATAGAAATTCCAGCTTCTAAAATCATGTTATAATGGATCAAGAAGAAAAGGAACATTTATGACTAACTAATGACAAAAGAAAAGAAAAGTACAAATGCCTAGATGCAACCATAGAAATTCAAGGAGAACGCAAAGGAACTAAGAAAAAGCTGTCTTATTAAAAGTAGCTGTGGTAGACTTCCTGGAAGTGGTAAATGCAGTGAAATCAACCTTTTGTAGTGACATAATTGTCATCAGAATATCCAAAAACACTTTTATGGGTTAAGGAAGGTAATTGGCCTTCCCAGGTGGCTCAGCCATAAAGAATCTGCCTGCAGTGCAGGAGATGCGAGTTCAACCCCTGGGTCAGGAAGATCCTCTGGAGAAGGAAACGGCAATCCACTCCAGTGTTCTTGCCTGGGAAGTCCCATGGACAGAGGAGTCTGGTGGGCTCCATTGGGTGGCAAAGAGTTGGACATGACTTAGCAACTAAACCATCGCCACGAAGGTAATTATCATCCTTGCTGATAACTATGCTTCCCTGATAGCTCAGTTGGTAAAAAAAAATCTGCAATGCAGGAGACCCCAGTTTGATTCCTGGATTGGGAAGGTCCGATGGAGAAGGGATAGATGATAACTGTAATGTTATAAAAACATCGCTAGGCTATTTTTCTTGTAAAAGCAGACTTCTTTCATAGATCTTGTTATTATAATTGTTGGTTTTGTTTGCTTTTTATAGATCCAAAAGTATGATGAAAGTGACATTGTTGCAGTGAGATGTAAAGAGTAGAGTTTTTTTTTTGTTGTTGTTACATGCAGTTAATATTCTTTTTCTCTTTTAAAAAATAACAACAGTTTCATTCCAAAGCCCCATGACGGGATTAACATTTGCACTTGAGGTGGTCAGACATGGTGTTTTTTCTACTCAAATGAGGGCCTGCCTGTGCAATAAAGCTCTTTGGTCAGCACTTGATGGGGGAGAAGGTAAAACCTAGCAAAGTTGGAGTCAGCTTTTAAAAATCATGGCTGTCGATGGAATGTGTTTACTCTGTAGTTAATTGCCTGCGGTAGAGGAAGAACTGTTTTAAGGAGTTTGCTTGGAGAGAAAATGTATTCGTGTATCCATTCATAGCCTCCCTCTTTTCTGTCTGTTATGATTGTCTAAATTTGTGTGTTTGTGTTCGGGCCATTTCTCATCCTGAAAACACTTGTGGCTGCTCCAGTAGTACATAGTGGTTAAGACCAGGGAGGGCTGCTTATGTCTGGATCCTCTACCAGTCACTTACTCAATGTGTGACGTTCACCAGTTTCTTTGCCTAGTTTAGTCAACTAGCTTATTTTTATTTTTTTAAAGTTTTTAGTTTGTTTTAGTTTTCACGGCCACACCACGTGGCATGTGGAATCTTACTTCCCAGCCCAGGCATCGAACCCACGTGCCCTGCATTGGGAGCTCAGGATCTTCACCACTGAGACCGCCTGAGAGGTCCTTCAACTAACTTATTTTTAAATTTGGGATCACGCTGTTAGTAAACTCTTAGGGTTTATGTTGAGGATTCAGTGAGATAATGCTGGTAAAGTATTTCCCACAATAAATGATAAAACAAACTATATGCATATAGTCAGTGCTTTAAAAAACTCTAGCCCTTGTTTTGTTACATACATGACAGGGATATCCTGGAGAAAACATTATTCACATTTCTGAGAGAATTTCCCCGTGGCTCAGTGATAAAGAATCTGCCTGCAATGCAGGAGCCACGGGAGACTCAGGTTCAATCCCTGGATTGGGAAGATCCTCTGGAGGAGGAAATGGCAACCCACTTCAGTGTTCTTGACTGGAGAATGCCACGGACAGAGGAGCCTGGCGGGCTACAGGGCAGGGGGTTGCGCAGAGTCAGACACGACTGAAGCGACTTCGCATGTGTGCATGAACACATACTCTGCCTTTAACAGATGGCAAATTGCAACTCAGTGAGAAGAGTGAAGAGAGAGACTGGCCCACACACCCTTTGGGAAGCGTGTTGATATCAGGTGGCACTGAAAATGGGAGATGCCAGATCTGTCTCTGAAACTTTAAGATAGGGCGATTTCTGAATCTTTCTCCCTAGTTATTCCACTAATGGTGTGTTGGGAGGCTTAAGAGCTTCCAATAGCAATCTGTAGGATACAGTCACAAACGTCAGAAGAAAGGCTGTCGCCGGCGACGGGCCTTTTCAGTTTGTATTTTCTGTTTTATCACAATGGAAGTCCAGGACTTGCTGCATTTCCTGCTCTGCCGCGGCATTTGATCACCGATGGGTGTGACAGTAATCCCTGGGTGTGTCCCTGCTGGAGTGTGTATTTCACTGACTAATCGTCTCTGTCATCAACTACCGTCCATTAGCCCCACATGGAAGGTGCCGTCCTGCCAAGCCCCAGTTAAGGAAGCCAGCCTGGTCCTTCCTGGGAGCCAGGGAGTTCTTTCCTAAGATGTGCGGCTGTAAGCGCTGTGGGAGTAGCTGTCAGGATGGCGATTGCTTGGGTTCTTTAGTTCCCAGAGTTGATCCCCTCAGTCTGAGAACCACAGAAAGTGGCAAACTTTTCAAAGGATTTCTAGGGTTACCCGTGCAGCGGGAGAAAGAATAGTCCCCATGGATCTCAAAGAGGCATCTTTGCAGGTAGGTGCCTGGAGTGAGGTGGGCCATGCTGAGGCAGACCTGGACTTACGGGCAAGACCCTTCCCTGATGTTTCTTAGGGAGGCGTAGGGGGGCTAAAGAGAAAGCTTGGCATTGACCTGACTTGCTTATCCATGGGTAGAGTACTTTCTGTAAGGCATCTTTGAGTGGAGGGGGTGTTTTTTGTTTTAGTCCATGTGTACCTGCTTCCAGAACAGGGTTTCAGCAGTGATGAATGTAGACAAGTTCTCTTCAGTTCAGTTCAGTCGCTCAGTCGTGTCCGACTCTTTGCGACCCCATGAATCGCAGCACGCCAGGCCTCCCTGTTCATCACCATCTCTCGGAGTTCACTTGCCCACTTGACTTCACATTCCAAGATGTCTGGCTCTAGATTAGTGATCACATCATCATGATTATCTGGGTCGTGAAGATCTTTTTTGTACAGTTCTTCTGTGTATTCTTGCCACCTCTTCTTAATATCTTCTGCTTCTGTTAGGTCCATACCATTTCTGTCCTTTATCGAGCCCATCCTTGCATGAAATGTTCCCTTGGTATCTCTAATTTTCTTGAAGAGATCTCTAGTCTTTCCCATTCTGTTGTTTTCCTCTATTTCTTTGCATTGATCACTGAAGAAGGCTTTCTTATCTCTTCTTGCTATTCTTTGGAACTCTGCATTCAGGTGCTTATATCTTTCCTTTTCTCCTTTGCTTTTCGCCTCTCTTCTTTTCACAGCTATTTGTAAGGCCTCCCCAGACAGCCATTTTGCTTTTTTGCATTTCTTTTCCATGGGGATGGTCTTGATCCCTGTCTCCCGTACAATGTCACGAACCTCATTCCATAGTTCTTCAGGCACTCTATCTATCAGATCTAGGCCCTTAAATCTATTCCTCACTTCCACTGTATAATCATAAGGGATTTGATTTAGGTCATAAGCTGTCTTAAAACCGAATAAATCTGTTTCAGGCCCTTTCCCCCTCGAGAACGTGTGTGTTCAGTCGCTCAGTCGTGTCTGATTTTTCGACCCCATGGACTGTAGCTCTTGAGGCTCCTCTGTCCATGGAATTTCTCCTCTGTCCAAGAATACTGGAGTGGGTTGCCATTTACTTCTCTAGAGTATCTTTCCAACCCAGGGATTGAACCCGCATCTCTGGCGTCTCCTGCATTGGCAGGTGGATTCTTTACTCCTGAACCACCAGGAAAGCTGGGCGTATAAAGAAAAGGGTATCTTTTCCCCTAGGGTTATGGTTCCAGTGGGCTTCCCTGGTGGCTCAGCGGTAAAGAATCCGCCTGCAGTGCTGGAGTCTCAGAAGATGTGGGTTCGATCCCTGTATCAGGAAGATCCTCTGGAGGAGGGCATGGCAACCCACTCCAGTATTTTGCCTGGGAAATCCCATGGACAGAGGAGGCTGGAGAGCTACAGTCCATAGAATCGCAAAGAGTCGGACTCAACTGAAGTGACTTAGTTAATAGTGAGGTCGCTCAGTCATGTCCGACTCTTTGCGACCCCATGGACTGTGTGTAGCCTACCAAGCTTTTCCGTCCATGGGATTCTCCAGGCAAGAATACTGGAGTGGGTTACCATTTCCTTCTCCAGGGGATCTTCCTGACCCAGGGATCGAACCCAGGTCTCCCGCATTGGAGGCAGACACTTTAACCTCTGAGCCACCAGCACGTACATATACTACTGTGGTTCCAGCACTTGGATTTTCATGTTTTTTTTTTTCCCCCCACTGCTGTCTAATCTTGAGGGTTGGAAAGAACCACAGGTCATGCAGTCCAAATACATGTTCTTTTGAATAAATAAGTTATTTCATTTTAAAGCTAAAGAAACTGTGGCCCAGAGAGTCCCATGGCTAAGATGTAATGGCAGGACCTAGACTAGAAAGGGAATTCTCCGGATTCCCAGTTCTGGATGTTTCTGATTATAGTATTTCTGAAACCTTACCCTAATTGCCCTCTACCCACAAATCCTATAAAACTGATAGCTTTGTAGGTGCCACCCACCAGCAGTAGTGTGGAACATCACTTGCCTGTCTGTATTGCAGTCAAGGGCAGTGAGCCTGGTTAACCATCTGTGATGCAGACTGAGTGTGGACTTACGGGGGGTCCAGTGGGGAGGAGCTTTCCGTCTAGCAGGGAGGTGGCAACACTGATTATTATACCATATGGGGCAGTGCATTCAGTGATGGACGTGTTTACAGGTCCAGAAGCTGTACAGAGGAGCAGAGAATGCATTGTGTGTGTGTGCGCACGCATGTATTTAGGGGACAGTTGTTTGTGAAGGTTTTTAAAGATAAAGGGGAGTTTGCCGGCCAGATGGAGGTTGAGGATGGCGTCTTCTAGGTGAAGATTTTGGGAAACTAGACAGCAGTCCATTGGCGGTGCTGGATGATGAACTGGGGGGGTGGGATCACGGCCGCCTGCAGACGTCTCTAGGTGGTACTCACATTGTTCACTTCCTCCAGTCTGTTTCAGAATGGAGAGAGATATGGAAAGTTCATCAGTGACTCTCAGTTTCCTTTTGGGCTAAAGAACATGAAGTGTCTTTGAATAGGACGATTGGTGTGACCGGGAGAGGCGGTGACGAGTGTGGACTGCCAGGTCCCTGGGGGCTCTGTGGCTCTGGTGTCATCAGGGAAGAAGTTTCAGGAATAGTGCTTGGCTTTGGACTCAGAAAGGTAGCAGGTTCTGTCCAGAGCCTTCCTGCCCTTCCTCCAGGATGCCGTTGGGTGAAGGTGTGGATGCAGGTTTACATGTTCAGCTTCTGGAACCAGACACCATTGCCTTTCAGTTTTTATGGCTTTGGAGGAAACAGATAACGAATGATAGGAAACAGCTGCTCCTAACACGACAGCCAGAAATGCAGCCTCATGGAGCAGCGTGGTCATCACGAGAATATTCATGCAAAGTCCTCTCTGATTAAACAGTGGGAGCTGTGGAATGTGGCTTGTTTTCGTCTATTTATCCCCCTCCCCCCATTGTCTTTTTGTTGCTTGCAGCTTTTATTTTTATTCATCCAATAACACAGAAATGTCTCCTTGTAAAAAAATTTAAACAAGCTAACTCGATAATTAGGGTTTCTTTGGTGGCTCAGATGGTAAAGGATCCACCTGCAATGCAGGAGACCTCAGTTCCATCCCTGGGTTGGGAAGATCCCCTGGAGAAGGGAATGGCTACCCACTCCAGTATTCTTGCCTGGGAAATCCCTTGGACAGAGGAGCCTGGCGGGCTATAGTGCAGGGATTTGCAAAGAGTCGGACACGACTGAGCGACTGAGCTCACACACTAGATAATTAGAAAGTATATCTAATTTCCACCTTTGTGCTAAAGCCTTTTCCTTTGTCAGAGTTGGGTGTGAGCACCTTCTAGAATCCTTCCTAGACGTTTACATACATGTTTATACAGATTCATGTATAATTATTTTCATTTATATAAATGGATTTACATATAGTTTGAATCTGATCCATAGTTTGAATCTGATCCATGTTTTCTTTTTTTTTTTTCACATTTCATACTGTCTAAAAGGTCTGTCACTTTATTTAGATAATCCATTTAGAAGTATTTTTTTTATACAATCAAACTCAATTAACTTTGTCAGGAATTTGGGAATGGCGATATAGAGATCTGGGTGTCTCTTAGGAACAGGAGGTTGTGGTGGCTTATATGTTGGTGCCTAACAAGGATTCAGGATGTTTAATGGCAGACGGGCTGGCACCTGGCAAAATATCTTGGGTCAGCCTGACGGGAGAACTGATCTCCTGCTGTGAGAGTTTATTACTGGGACACCAGTTTGGTTTCAAGCATACAGTTAGTCTTTTCTTGCCAGAATCATATTAAAGTGAGAGATGGCTGATACACAGTCTTTGAGATCTCTGATTTCATCGAGAGAATGTGGGACTTGACTCTTTCCTCAAAGTGTGCTTCATAATTTTGCAGAGTTTATTTAAGAGAAGTTGACCCAAGGGACATGGGAACTTTGAATTATAACCCAGCGATCTGGGACCCAGAAATGATGAGAGGGAAACCTTTGGAAGAGGAAATGGGACCTGTCGTTCTTGTGATACATTCACGGGCTGCTGACATCATGGGAAGCAGTTGATGACCTCTTGCTAAAATTGTTCATTTGAGCTTGCCAAACCCAAACAGACTGTGGGCATTTGTGGCTCTTCCCCAAAGTGCAGCAGCAGTTGTCCCAGGAGCTGTTGGAATGCTGTTGCTGTGACCTCTGTGCATGTTGTTTAGACAAAGGGGGAAGACGCCTTCTCGGCTTGACAATCTGCCAGCCACCTGCTGTCATTCCTTTTCTTCAGTGCTTTGAAAGTGACCAGAACATGGTCCTCAGGCCTCTTGTAAAAATAACAACATGGGCATGCGTAAAATCACAAGGTCCAAGACGCTGATGTGTTACAGGGGACACATGGCGATGGGAGCCTATTTTCCTCATCTGTTTTCTTGATGGCATCAGTCTCTCATATTTCATGTGGCCAGTTGCTGCCTTAAAGGGGACATTCTGGAGGAGAGATGGGCTTTCTTGGGACAGTTACTTAGGTCTTTTCCTGGAATTAGCTAGTAGCAAATGAGCACTGCGGTGACCTCACATTTCTTGACCCTGTGGGGCCGTGCGGTGGCTTTATAAAGAAATCCTAATTTCTAGCTGTCACGGCACATGCACAGTTAACTATTTTACTCTGGCTTTCAAGGAAATTGGGGTTGGTGGGAGATAAAGAGGTTAGGAGCGTGGTATTCCGTCAGCTGTGAAATTGCGCTTTGCAGCTCTGTGGTGTCATGTCACAGTGGATGAGAGGGACAGGCTCGCGTGTTGTTCTTTGTCACCCATTGCCTTCCTTTGCTTAATGAAGCATCAGCCAGTTTGATCACATGAAGGACCAATCAGGGAGACAGCTCGGTTTGCCTGGATCTGTCCTGCTCTTGTGATCCTCCCACACTTGAGGGCAGTACTTGCCCCGGGAGGTTACACCGCAGGGAGGGAGGGAGAAGGCAGAGCCAGCGTTGGGCGGAACGGAAAACCCTGTGTGGAGTTCCCACTCCGGTGCTTCCTGGGGGCTAACCTTACACATGGAACCCTTCAGAGCGTGCTTCCTCATCTGCCAGTGGGGCTAATAAGGACTTCCCTGGTGGTGCAGTGGTTAAGAATCCACCTTCCACTGCCAGGGACACAGGTTCAAACCCTGGTCAGGGGGCTAGGATCCCACATGTCTCTGAATGACTAGGCTACTGAGCCTGGGAGCCTCAACCAGAGAGAAGCCCGCATACCGCAACTAAGATCTGATGGAGCCAAAATTAGATAAATAAATATTTTTAATGGGGATAATAAGTCTGTTCTCTTCATCTGCATTTCCATTGCTTCCCTGAAACTAGGTTCATCAGTACCGTTTTTCTAGATTCCATATATATGCGTTCAATATACATTTGCTTTTCTCTTTCTGACTTACTTCTCTCTGTAGTAGAGGCTCTAGGTTCATCCACCTCACTACAGCTGCCTCAGATTCACTCCTTTTTGTGGCTGAGTAGCATTCCATTGTGGGGTTTCCTTGGTGGCTCAGCAATAAAGAATCTGCTTGCAATGCAGGAGCTGCAAGAGATGCAGTTTCGATCCCTGGGTCGGGAAGATTCCTCTGGAGGAGGGCATGGCAACCCACTCCAGCATTCTCGCCTGGAGAATCCCATGGACAGAGGAGCCTGGTGGGCTATGGTTCATAGGGTCGCAAAGAGTTGGACACGACTGAAGGAACTGAGCATGCACGCCTGCACCGTTCCATTGCATATATGTCCCACGTCTTCTCTATCCATTCATCTGCCGATGGACATCTTGGTTGCTCTGTGATGACCTGGAGGGGTGGCATGGGGGAGCGGAGGAGGCTCAAAAGGGAGAGGAGATATATGTATATATTTATAACTGATTATATGTATAATTATGACTGTGACTGATTTCTAGTAGGGCAGAAACCAACACAACATTGTAAAGCAACTTTCTTCCAATTAAAAAAAAAAGAGAGAAGAAAGAAAATGGAGATAATAATACATCATAGGGTTCTTCTGAGGATTAATCAGACCCTGGGAGTGAGTGCCCAGCTCATGTTACCGAATACAGAAAGATCCAGAAATGGAACTTGTGATTTCTTTCTTTGTCTTTCATACTCCCCTGTCCTTAAATGAGATGGCCCCGACCCTGGACATTCTGGTGCTTGGTTCTCATTCATCAGGGATAACTCTCTGTGATTTACAGTCAACAAAATGAAAGTTCACTTCTTTAAAAATCACCCTCCTGGAGTTGCAGCCATCCCGCCATCTGTCTCCCTCTGTCCCTCCCTGAGCCTGACCACTGCAGTGCAGTAAACCCCAGGTCTGTTCAAGGGAAGAACTAATTTTAACCACAGTGTGAAGGCATGTGGGGGCTGAGGGAGCCTACCATATAGAGTTACAGTAAGTTGCAAGCACACAATCTCAAATTATGACTTTGGCACAGATTTTACATTTGTCTCTTCCAGGTGCTTCCTCTAGACCAAAGATGATAGAATTCCACAGAAAAAAGACACTTGGTTATTTAAAAGGCCATTTTGCAATACATGAACACAACCATTTCACAAAGCCGTCACAGTTCTGAATTGCACATCTTCCTATTAATCTTTCACAGGGGGCTCGGTTTGTGTGGTGATCACTGTCAGCCCTGGTTTGACTCACGCATTCCTCGCAGCCGCAGTAAGATCTGTGTTTATGTGAAATATGGAAACGATTTCTCCTCCCTCTTTCTTCTGTGCTTGAGTTGGGATAGTGCCGCTGAGTTGTTTTCCATTGTTATTTTTAAAGGGTCTTCAGTTTCAGAATTCCAGTCTGGGCTTGAGCGGGACAGCTGGCAGTGGGGCTTAGGCTGGTCTTCGTGCGATCTGGCCTTGGATCCAGCATCTTTACCCCAAAACAGGAGGCCCTACTTTATAAAACTCTGATGTGCCCAACCCTGAAAACAAAGTGGAAGCTAAAATAGTGGTAAAGAAATCAGCACTGATGGAAGAAGTNCTTAGGCTGGTCTTCGTGCGATCTGGCCTTGGATCCAGCATCTTTACCCCAAAACAGGAGGCCCTACTTTATAAAACTCTGATGTGCCCAACCCTGAAAACAAAGTGGAAGCTAAAATAGTGGTAAAGAAATTAGCACTGATGGAAGAAGTTTTCTTACCCTAAAATCTGTCTTCTTTATCAAGACCCATATGTCTTGTGTCTTGATCTCTCCTGTTTTTTTTTTTTTTTGCCTTCTCCTTCAACTGCTTGGGTACCATGAGGATGGGGAAGGTGTAGGCTGAGTTGTTACGGGTCCAGAGTTGAGTTGTACAAAGAGAAAAAATCAGAAAAAGAGTGTGTTTTGATCCTCCTGAAAAAGAAAGTTTTCTGAAAAGGATTCCGGGCTATGAAAGAAAGGATTAGCTGCTTTCATTGGGTCCAACACCACAGTCTCATTGCATCGTTAGCAATCCTTGTAAAGTGTCTTGGCAAATAGGGGCGCTTCCTTCACAGCAGACTGTTTTTCCAACTGCAGATTTATAACTGCTTCATGTGCCATGATGCATGGCGAGGTGTCAAGATCATTTTATGGGAGGAAAACCCCCCAAAGACTTCTAAAGCATGCAGCTTTCAGGGGAAAAAATAAGTCAGTTTTACAAAGACGGTATTGGTGGGTTTATGCTTTGCTCACGGGCAGACCTTTTGAAAGATGACAGTGTAAAAGGAGGACATACATTTCATTCATTCGTTCCCTGAGGCCCTAAGGTACCGCTGTCTCTAAGGGCCAGGTGCTGGAAGTGCAAGGATGAGTGTCATTTTGGCCTTTAAGTGGTGGTGGTGGCAGTTTCCTTGCTAAGTTTGCATCTGACTCTTGCAACCCCATGGACTGTAGCCTGCCAGGCTCCTCTGTCTGTGGGATTCTCCAGGCAAGAATACTGGAGCGGGTTGCCATTCCCTTCTCCAGGGGATCTTCCCCACCCAGGGATCGAACCTGCGCCTCCTGAGTTGCAGGTGGATTCTTTACCATCTGAGCCATCAGGGAAGCCCCTTTTACTCAGGAGTCAGAGGCATGAGTCAGAATACCTCGTCCAGATGGCAGGAAGTTAGGAGTGATGAACTCTACTGGGGTAGGAGGTGGTGGGTGGCTGGTGTCCAGAGATGACCTCATAAAGGAAAGGAAGCTTCAGGTGAATCTCAGAAGACCGGGAAGAATTTGTCAGATCAGATAGGAGTGTGGGAGGCATTGCAGGCAGAAGGAGAGCAAATGTGAAGGCGTGAATGTATGAAGCAGCAGGGTGTGTTAGGAGAAGGAACCCCAGCTCTGGGAGGCCTGAGCTGCCGGATGCGGGAGTCAGCAGGCAGGGGAGGGGCCTGGTCAGGAGGCCTGGGGGTTTACTTCCAGAGGCCTTTGTAGGTCACAGGGTCGTGCTGTTGCCTTCTGGACTTTGCTCCCCTCACGTGAGAGGCCTTCTCTGTTAGTACTGTTCTGATTTCCTTTCCCTGCCTTCTTCCCAGTATTTACCCCTGACCTGTCATAGGCTGGTGTATTTGTTGCCTGTGCCTGATTTTTCGAACGGAGACCCCAGGAGAGCAGGGCCTTCCTCCTGTGTGGATGGCTGTGTCCCCAGTGCCAGCACCAGTGATGGTACAGAGTTTGGACTTCATCCTGTGAGTGCTGGAGAACCACTGAGGATGCTGACTAGGAGTGGGGTGGGGTCACATGTGTGACCGGGGTGTTGGGAAGAGCAGTGTGAATGTCACGTCCAGCTGATGACAGGTGAGGAAGGAAGCGCCTTGGTGCGTACGGAGGGCAAGGGAGGGAAGCCGTGATCCTGCTCCTCGGCTACCTTGGATGGGGCCCAGCTTTGCTGCCCTGGTTAATTATCACTTGGTGGTGCTAGTGGTAAAGAACTCGCCTGCCAGTTCAGGAAACTTAAGAGATGTGGGATCGATCCCTGAGTCAGGATGATCCCCTAAAGGAGGAAATGGCAACCCACTCCAGTATTCTTGCCTGGAGAACCCATGGACAGAGGAGCCTGGCGGGCTGCAGTCCCTGGGGTCACAAAGAGTTGGATGCAACTGAAGCGACTTAACACCCACAGTACTGATCTCATTCTATAGCAGATGTTTTGAAACTTTACTAAACGTTACAGAGAAGCTCCAAGAATTTTCTTTTCCCTCCTTTACAACCCAGTAGCTGCCTGAACATTCCAATAGATGTCCTGATGTCATAATAATATGATAACGATAATCACTTTAATCACAATAATATGATAATAATCACAGTAATATGGTAATCACTTTCTTTCTTATTGATACTTCAGTGAAATATCTTTCTTTGAAATGCATTGAATGCTTTGATAGGAAATGAATTCTTTATGTAAAAATAGGTTTGAGGGCTTCCCTGGTGGTCCAGTTACAAAGACTCCAGGCTTCCAATGCAGGGGGCCGGGGTTCGATCCCTGGTCAGGGAACTAGATCATGCATGCCACAACTAAGACCCTGGGGCAGCCAAATAAATAAATAAAAATAAAAATAGATTGATGTCAGAATATGATGATCATTTATTTCATTTATTTATACTTCCATGATAGATTTGAGAAATCTTAATGAATTATCTATCTATCAGATCTAGGTCCTTAAATCTATTCCTCACTTCCACTGTATAATCATAAGGGATTTGATTTAGGTCATACCTGAATGGTCTAGTGGTTTTCCCTACTTTCTTCAATTTGAGTCTGAATTTGGCAATAAGGAGTTCATGATGTGAGCCACAGTCAGCTCCTGGTCTTGTTTTTGTTGACTGTATAGAGCTTCTCCATCTTTGGCTGCATAGAATATAATCAATCTGATTTCGGTGTTGACCATCTGGTGATGTCCACGTGTAGAGTCTTCTCTTGTGTTGTTGGAAGAGGGTGTTTGCTATGACCA
>SJYT01019225.1:0-61190 GCA_006410635.1 Cephalophus harveyi | reverse complement strand
TGAGGTGGCCAAAGTACTGGAGTTTCAGCTTTAGCATCATTCCTTCCAAAGAAATCCCAGGGTTGATCTCCTTCAGAATGGACTGGTTGGATCTCCTTGCAGTCCAAGGGACTCTCAAGAGTCTTCTCCAACACCACACTTCAAAAGCATCAATTCTTCGGCGATCAGCCTTCTTCACACTCCAACTCTCACATCCATACATGACCACAGGAAGAACAAGAGCCTTGACTAGATGGACCTTAGTCGGCAAAGTAATGTCTCTGCTTTTCAATATGCTATCTAGGTTGGTCATAACTTTTCTTCCAAGGAGTAAGTGTCTTTTAATTTCATGGCTGCAGTCACCATCTGCAGTGATTCTGGAGCCCCCCAAAATAAAGTCTGGCACTGTTTCCACTGTTTCCCCATCTATTTCCCATGAAGTGATGGGACCGGATGCCATGATCTTCGTTTTCTGAATGTTGAGCTTTAGGCCAACTTTTTTGCTCTCCTCTTTCACTTTCATCAAGAGGCTTTTTAGCTCCTCTTCACTTTCTGCCATAAGGGTGGTGTCATCTGCATATCTGAGGTGATTGATACTTCTGCCAGCAATCTTGATTCCAGCTTGTGTTTCTTCCAGTCCAGCGTTTCTAATGATGTACTCTGCATATAAGTTAAATAAGCAGGGTGACAATATACAGCCTTGACGTACTCCTTTTCCTGTTTGGAGCCAGTCTGTTGTTCCATGTCCAGTTCTAACTGTTGCTTCCTGACCTGTATACAGATTTCTCAAGAGGCAGCTGAAACCCTTGGTGTCATCTTTGGTTAATTTTTTGCCTTTCATGTGACATTTCTTCTTCTTTTCAAAAAATATTTATTTATTTGGCTCCGTTGGGTCTTAGTTGCAGCTTGAGAACTTTTAAAATTGCAGCATGAGGGATCTAGGCCCCCCACCTAGGGATAGAACCCAGCCCCCCTGCATTGGGAGCATGGAGTCTTAGCCACTGGACTACCAGGTAAGTCCCCTCATATGACATTTATAGCGAAGCTAGTCTTTCTCTTGCGATGTTACCATCTCCATCTGCGCTGGGCTCACATCAGGTCATGAATGGATTCCTCAGAAGCTTTCTGACTGGTCAGTCTGTCCAGCTTGCATCCTTTAGATTCCACTGAACACCTCCGTCCTTCCACAGTCCTTTGGTGTAGCCATACCTTTTCCATCTAATTTTGCTTTTCATTAGCTCTTAGAGTAATAATAGCTCACACTGATTTATGCTGCTTGTGAGCCAGGTATGTATTAAGGACTTAGACCATTTTCTTTATTTCAGCCCTCAGCTTTGCACAGCTTAGTCAGTATTTGAACCCAGGCAACTTGGCTCCAGACCCTACACTCCTAAGACCTGCCTGTCTTTACTGTCTTCCTTCCTTATAAACTCCTAGGGAGCAGGGTCCATGCGATTCATCTCTGCTCACTATGCTCCGTGCTGTGTCCTGACAAATAGTAGACACCACTGAATGCACTCACTGCATAACTTCCTCCTTCCTCCTCTGGGCCCTAGTTCACACTGTTCTTTCCCAGTATCAGGGTAAGAGGTTCAGGAAGGGGTTAGTGCTCTGACATGAACTCGTATAACCGGATTCAGCTCTCAGACATTTTACCCACTGTCTCACCTTGGTCGGGTCACTTCTCTGAAGCCACGGTTGTATTCCACAAAAGGGGAATAATAGTAATGCCACTGCATAAAGCTGATATGATGAACCAGTGAAGTAATGTGTGCCAGATACTTTAGTTCTGTGCCTGGCACATGGCAAAGGGTCCATATCTATTAGCTCTTACAAGCAGTTGTATTATAATGCCCTCCTCTGCCTCTTTCGGCTCATTTTTGTCTGTTCTTTTAGGCCTTTTCCAACTTGCATTGGGCTTCCCAGGTGGTACAGTGGTCAAGAATCTGCCTGCCAATGCAGGAGATGCAGAAGACGTAGGTTCAGTCCTTGGATCGGGAAGATCCCCTGGAGGAAATAGCAGCTTGCTCCAGTATTCTTGCCTGGAAAATCCCGTGGACAGAAGAGTCTGGTGGGCTACAGTCCCTGAGGTCTCAAAGAGTCAGACACGACTGAGCGACTGAGCTCACACACAGCTTGCCTCACCTATCTGGCACTTACGTAACTTCTCCAGCTCACAGAGAACCGCACACTTGCTTCTTTTTGACCATTTATTAGCTGTGTAACTGAGCAAGTGATTACATTTTACAAGTCTCATGTGATTAAAAGAATTATTTTTTTTTTATATTGAAGAAAGAGTATGTGACACATTGTAAGCATTCTGTAAATTTTAGTTTTTGTGCCTTTTTTTCCCTCCCTGGTTGCCAGCTCCTCCACCACTGACCAACAGGTCCCCATAAAGGCTCATTGATAGACTCCAGTCCTAATTTCATTGTTTGGAAGTTATGTGAAAGAAAGAGAGGCTTCTATTGTATGGAAAGAACTGGATTGCGGTCCAGTAGCAGGAAATGCTAGGAAGTTGAAGAACATCTGTCCTGTGCCCTTTGGTCTTTTTGAAACATAGTTTTGATGGTCATTGTCAACATTGTTGTTGTTCAGGCACTAAGTTGTGTCTAACTCTTTGCAACCCCATGGACTACAGCCCACCAGGCTTCCCTGTCAGTCAGTATCTCCCAGAATTTGCTGAAACTCATGTCCATTGACTCAGTGATGCCATCTAACCATCTCATCCTCTGCCACCCTCTTATCCTTTTGCCTTCAGTCTTTCCCAGCATCAGTGTCTTTTCCAGTAAGTCAACTCTTCGCATCAATTGGCCAAAGTATTAGAACTTCAACTTCAGCATCAGTCTTCCTAATGAATGTTTAGGACTTATTTCCTTTAGGATTGACAGGTTGGATCTCCTTGCAGTCCAAGGGCTTCTCAAGAGTCTTCACCAGCACCACAGTTCAAAAGTATCAATTCTTTGGTGCTCAGCTGTCTTTATAGTCCAACTCTTATATCCATACATGACTAATGGAAAAACCACAGCTTTGACTTTATGTGCCTTTGTCGGCAAAGTGATGTTTCTGATTTTTAATACGTTGTCAAAGTTTGTCCTAACTTTCCTTCCAAGGGGCAAGTGTCTTAATTTCATGGCCGCATTCACTGTCTTTGGTGATTTGGGAGCTGAAGAAAATAAAATCTATCACTGCTTCTACTTTTCCCCCTTCTATTTGTAAACATCAGTTCAGTTCAGTTCAGTCGCTCAGTCGTGTCCGACTCTTTGCGACCCCATGAATCGCAGCACGCCAGGCCTCCCTGTTCATTGCCATCTCTCGAAGTTCACCCAGACTCACATCCATCGAGTCAGTGATGCCATCCAGCCATCTCATCCTCGGTCGTCCCTTTCTCCTCCTGCCCCCAATCCCTCCCAGCATCACAGTCTTTTCCAATGAGTCAACTCTTCGCATGAGGTGGCCAAAGTGCTGGAGTTTCAGCTTTAGCATCATTCCTTCCAAAGAAATCCCAGGGTTGATCTCCTTCAGAATGGACTGGTTGGATCTCCTTGCAGTCCAAGGTCGGTTCACGTATTGCTGAAGCCTGGCTTGGAGGATTTTGAGCCTTACTTTACTAGCATGTGAGATAAGTAGGCAAGCCTTATATTATATAACAAAATTTTGACATTGTTTGAACTCATTCATTGAACAAATAATCCTTGAACACACCTCCTTTGTGCCAAGAACTGGCTGAACTGTTGTGGGAATAATGATGAACAAAACCAACCTGTTTCCTGTCCTCCTGGAGCTTGTCCTGCTGGGGAGACAGACACCAGCATGCAAATATTAAATGATAAAGCGAAATGTGTCATGAGGGGCAAGCGAAGGTGCTGGGAGATGCGTGCTAAGCGGATTCAGTATTGAGGGCCAAAAAAATATTCCCACTGGAAGAGGTGTTTCAACTGAGATCTGAGGGGTGGATCAGAGTACCCAAAGAGGCAAAGGAAACCTTCAGATGGAGTGCTCCTTCTTTTCCTCTTAAAGTAAGATGCAAGTTAGTGTTCTGGGAAGCTTGGATAATGACGGACGATAATTAGGTTTCAAACCTGGAGGTGCCTGAATATGCTGTCACTGACTGTTTTTATCTCACTTGTGCATGAATAGTGCATGTGTCGGGCTGGGAGAGGGAGGTTGAGTGTACCTGAGCACAAGCAGGCGTTGTGTTTTCATTGCACTCGGGGCCGGCGCGTCGGTCAGGCTCTTCCAGGCACTTCGTCACATTACTGGTCGCGCTGTCTGGACTTGTCTGCCCAGGGGCAGATGCTCTTTCGTTCTAATTTGCATTACGTCTGTTTGCTTAGAAAGTTGTTTTTGTTGGAGGGCCAGGTGCTTGCAGCTGGAGTATGGGCCCACTTATTGGAAATTTGAATGAAGTTTGTTAACACAGAGAAGGGACACCCCTCAACCAAGTGTAACAGGTTACCGAAATATGACAGCTGTTAGGGAGCAGTCCTTTAACACCCCTCCAATCTAATCATCATGATGGGACTCATTTCCTGACCTCTTTCCGGAAAGGTATTTCTTGAAAGTTGCAGTAGACTTTTTCAAAGTGAGGAGCCTATGATAGTCTTAGAGATGATTTTAGAGTTTGACAGGTCAAGGGAGCTGTCTTTGTAGCTAGCCTTTCTTTAACACCCATTCTTTGCAAGTTCTCTTTTAACATGAAGAAGCAAGCCCTCGGAGATTAATAGCTGGCTAACTTTGCTTTTTGTTTTCATTATAATGTTTATGATACTTTCTGCTTGTGGCAAGTGATACTAATTTATAGTAGTGATTTACAGACTTTTTAAAAAATGAAGCGAAAAGTGAACTGACTTTTAAAAAATGAAGTATGTAATAGTAGAAATGGCACCCAGGGTTGACAAAATCATTAAGGTGGTTCTTGAATGACTGAAGTTAGGGAACACTGCCTTGGTATTATCTGGGCTTTTTCTTGTTATCTGGCATTTGTATTCTATTTTGGAGGACTTATTAATAATTTGGATGTTAAAATCTGATAACACAATAAAATATTACACCACGCTGACTAGTATGACTCTAAAACAAGATGGATAATAGTAAGTGTTGGTGAAGATATGGAGAAACTAAAACCCTCATAAATTCAGAGTAATGAAAAATGGTGCAATTCCTTTGGAATTTAGTGTAGACCCTTTTTGGCAATTTCTCAAAAAGTTAAAATATAGAGTCATGGTATGACTCAATAATTCCACTCCTAGGTATATACTCAAGAGATTTGAAGGCATATGCTCAGGTAGACACCTGTGCCTGAATGCTCACAACAGCGTTATTCATTATGGCCAAAAAGGAGAAACAACCCATTTGTCCATCAGCTGCTGAATCAATTAAAGATAGTATATGGTATATCCATACCATGGGTTATTATTCAACCATAAAAAGGAATGAAGTATTGATGCATGCTGCAACATGCATGAACCTTGGAAACGTGCTAAGTGAAATAAGCCAGATACAGAAGGCTACACCTTGTAGGGGTCTATTTATAAGAACTGTCCAGAAAAGGCACATCCATAGAGGCAGAGTATAGATGAGTGACTGCAGGATTTGGGTAGAGGGAGGGTGGAGAGTGGTTGCCAATGTGTATGGGACTTTCTTTTTGGGTGATGGAAATGTTCTCAAATTGGATGGCGGTCACACAACCTTTTGAATAGACTAAATATCACTGAATTTTACACTTTTAAAAATTTAATTAAAATATGATTAATTCAGAAGATGAGAAAAGTTCTCTCTTGCCATATTAACTCATTTACAGATGTATTCTCATGAACCTTTTCACTGGTGCCACTACAAATATTCACGCAAGATGTCTTTCATTACAATGATAGAATAATTCATAATTTACAAAGTACTCTCAAGCTCAATATTTCTTGTTGTATTAGTTCAAAGCTAAGGAAACTGAAGTCTCAAAGTTAAATAATTGGCCCTGGACGCATAGCAGAGTCAAGCTGGATTTTAAGCCGGGTTGTCTGACTCTATGCCTGCCGTGTTTTGTCTCTCCGTTCTTTCCTCCTGTTTTGTTTGGAGCATGTGGATCCATGCCTTCTTCATTCATTTGACAGTTACTGAGTGCCTCGTAGGAGCAAAAATGTTCTTGGAGGTGGAATCATGCAGATGATAAGATAGATATGGACTCCAACTCTTAGGCTTTAGATGGTTTAGAGAGAGGAGACCGACAGGAGGCCATTAGCTAGTAGAGCAGGCACTTTCAGAGTGATGTCCTCAGAAGAAAATAAGATGGTAAGATAGAAGTGACTGGGACATGTCCCTGGACCTTTAAAGATTAGGTGCTCAGGGAGGACCTCTCTGAGAGGTGACATCAAGTTGAGACCAGAAGGACCCGAGAAAGCCAGCTAGGTAAAGATCTGGCAGAAGGCTATAGACCATCCGGTGTAGTGTAGACCCTCAGCATCTCCTGTGCTCTTCTAGGAACCAAATTCTGAGACTCAAGCCACTGTTCTGAAACAGACCACTGTTCTGGTCTTCTGGATGTATCTATACTGCCAGATATACTGTGTGTATTTCTATACTGCAAAAAAGTAGAAAATGACAGAAGTACACATATACATACAAACACATAAAGAGTCGCACACGGCTGAAGTGACTGGGCACGCACACATATATATGTGTATTGTGTATATCTGTATATATAATGTCACTTATGTGTATGTATCTACATGTGTAGCTATAGACATACACACATAGTATGCTATATAGTATGAATGAATAAATAATTATAAAAATCAATTTCAAATTAAATATGTTTTCAGTAGAAAGATAGTCTGGAGGTATGAGTTTCCCATCAAGCATAAGCCTTTTACGAAATCATCTGAAGCGGTTCCCTCTTAGGAATCTGACCCGTGGTTTTTGCTTGGGTGACTGAACAATTGTCATGATGACTGTGGAAGAAGGTGGTGTCTCCAGTTGCTGGCCCTCATCAGGACCACCTGTTGACCATATATTTCATGAGACTAGCCCCCACCCCCGAAACCCCTGCACGCTGCAGGCATTTGCAAACCCTCCACACGTGAGTGCTAGGGAATGTGCTATGCTGTGCTTAGTCGCTCAGCTGTGTCCAGCTCTTTGCAACCCCATAAACTGTGGCCCTCCAGGCTCCTCTGTCCATGGGGATTCTCCAGGCAAGAATACTGGAGTGGGTTGCCATGCCCTCCTCCAGGGGATCTTCTCAACCCAAGGATTGAACCCAGGTCTCCCTCATTGCAGGGAGATTCTTTACCATCTGAGCCACCAGGGAAGCCCCAGGCAGCGAATAGTTGATGCTAAATGAATAGATCGAAGTTGGCTCAGATAGAACAAACTCATTGTTCTGAGGAAAATGTCACTCTTTCAGGACTTACGAGCAGAAAGCTTGTGTTTTGTTGGTGTGTATGTGTGTTAGATCACTCTTTGTGATCTCAGCCCACAAAGCGCCTCTGTTCATGAAATTCTCCAGGCAGGAATACTGGAGTGGGGTGCCATTCCCTTCTCCAGGGTATCTTCCTGACCCAGGCATCAAACCTGGGTCTCTTGTATTGCAGGCAGATTCTTTACCGTCTAAGCCACCAGGGAAGCCCGTGTTTTGTTGGTAGTACCATGCTTTTCTAAAATAAGAAATGAGCTGATGAAAGGGTAGAGGTGATTGGAGTCACATACTGTGAGCTTCCAGGCAGCGGGTGGTGGTGGTGCAGTGGGATGTGGGGAGGATGAGGCAGGAGGTTCCCCTGAAAAGGATTTCAGTAGCCATTGTTATCTTTAAGGTCTGGTCTCCAGGATGGTTGTCAAGGGTTTTTGGGGGCTCTCAGTGGAAACAGAGAAGCCATCAAATCTGCAGTTCTTTCTCAAAGCTTCAGCTCTCTCTTTACTTTCCAGTACAGTACGTCCCCTAAGTGTGTGTGTGTGCGCGCGTGCGTGCTTAGTTTCCCAGTCGTGTTTGACTCTTTGCGACCCCATGGACTATAGCCTGCCAGGTACCTTTGTCCATGGGGATTCTCCAGGCAAGAATTCTGAATACTGGAGTGGGTTGCCATGCCTTCCTCCAGGAGATCTTCCCAACCCAGGGATCGAATCCAGGTCTCCCACATTGCAGGCGGAGTCTTTACCGTCTGAGCCACCAGGAAAGCCCAAGCCCCCTATATATGCACCTTCAAGTTGCAAACTGCCAAAGACGTGGACGTGCGTTTGCAAGTTCAATCCTGGAAGTTAGGTCACGTGTCTGGCAAACACTGTCACATGTGTACATCCTCTGCAGGTGGTGGTGCTTTTGTGTACTTTATTGTACACTGCAACAATGACAGCGATGACTGGCTAGGGTACAGGGCTACCCAGACGTCGCCGGATCGTGTTTTCAAGGGGAAGATAGAACTGAATCCAGCAAGGAACCAGAACCTGTGCCATCAGTGTGAGGCATGAGTGAAATGCAACTTGCTGTCCATCGCTGATGATCCTTCAGCTCTACCATCTCCCGCCTCCTGTCTCTCCTCCAGGCAGTAACTCTTCTTGCCTATTCACTTGATGCCAGCCCCTATATGCCAGCTGTTGTGCTGGACTGTAAGAGTGAAAATGTCTTCTCTATTTTTTCTGGTTGGTTGTTCTTTATGTATTATTTAGGTGAAAAGTATTATAAACCTGTTACAGTGCAGTACTGTATAGATAGGATTGTGTTAAGTTGGATTCCTTGGCTAACTCTGTTGGGCTTGCGAATGTGCTCTTGCAATGGAGCTCGTTTGTATGGAGGGAACTTACTGAGCCTGCCTGCTTGCCTCCCTGTCCTGCTTGTTCTCTTTGCAGTTAACTCTTGTTCATAGAGCAGCATGCCTACATTTTCTTGGTGTCGTAAGAAAATACAAGTGCAAGGCAACAGCTCAGGACATCTTTCTCCCTCTTCCTCTTCTTCCTCCACTAGGGTTTCTTCCTGGGAGTTCTCCAGTCTTGGTCCGAGAGCAGCAGAGCCTGGGTCCCAGACTGCGGTAGGGCCCTGCACTTTTGTGCTGTTCCCCGCTTTTTGCACCATCCTTGCTCGTGCTTGCCCGTGCTTCTGGAGGGCAGGTGCTTCTCTTTGTTTCTGATTCCGTGGTAGATACAAGTCCATACAGGAGTCCAGTGAACTGAGCCGTTCTCTGCTTAGAAAGCGTAACATGCACAGGCTCCCCCCTCTCCCCGTCCCTGTGGTTTACTTGGCTGATTTTTTAAATTGGAGTATAGTCAGTTTACAGTGTTAACGTTGGTTTCAGGTGTGTAGAGAAGTGATTCAGTTATACATATGCAAATATACTTCTGTTCTTTTTCAAATTCCTTCCCATTATTGGTTATTGCAAGATACTGAATATAGTTCCCTATGCTATACAGTAGGTGCTTGCAGTTTATCTGTTTAATACATAGTTGTGTGTATCTGTTAATCCTGAACTAATTTATCCCTCCCCACCCGCCTTTCCCCCTTAGTAACTGTAAATTTGATTTTTATGTCCGTGAGTCTAATTTGTTTTGTAAATCAGTTCATTTGTATCACTTTTAAAAAAAGTATTTTTAATTGGAGAATAATTGCTTTACCATATTGTGTTGGCTTCTGCCGTACAACAGTGTGAATTAGCCAAAAGTATATGTATGTCCCCTTCTCTTGAACCTTCCCCCCAGCGCCCCCTCATCCCACTGCTCTGGGTTGTCATGGTGGAATCTAGAAAAGCGGTGCTGAGAACCTTCTTGCAGGGCAGGAATAGAGATGCAGACACAGACGGCGGACTTTGGACACAGCAGGGGAAGGGGAGGAGCGCTGAACATGCAGGTTATCACACGTAGAATAAATGGCTGACGGCAAGTGCTGTATGGCTCAGGGGCTCCACCGGTGCTCCGTGTCACTTTTTAGAGTCCACATGTAAGCGATGGCATACGATATTTGTGTTGCTCTCTCTGATTTACTTCACTTAGTATGACAATCCATCCATGTTGCTGCAAATGGCCTTATTTTGTTCTTTTTTATGGCTGAGTAATATTCCGTTGTATATGTACGTATACCATATTTCCTTACCCGTTCCTCTGTTGATGGACATTTAGGTTATTTCTGTGTCTTAGCTGTTGTAAACCGTGCTGCTATGAACACTGGGGTGCATATCTTTTTTTTTTTTTTCTCTGTAGCCCTTAGGATATACAGTTAAGTGTTGCCCTGGACTGACAGCTACTTCTCATTTTCCCCTTCTCTCTCTTTCTCTTTGTTTTTGTTGTATTTACTCTCTCTGCCTTTGTCTTTTACTGGGATGCTAATGGCATGTAGAAAACTTGAAGTATACTGCCTGATCTTCCCTATTTTTATTTGATCTCAGAAAGAGATAGTTTGCCTTTTCTTAAGTTCAAGGTTTTGAAAAGTTATCTGGGAAATATAGGTGTAGAGAGAGTTTGGTGGATCCTACAGATATTTAATTCCTTAAAGGCTGCTGTTTTTATTGGTGTATTGCTATCCTCTTACGGTCATCACTGGCCTAAAAGGCCGGTTTCCAGAGTCACTTTAAAAAATGGGAGAGCTAGAAAAGACTTAAAATTTCTTAGGATAAAAGTACACTTTGTCTCACCCGTGTCTTAGAGTGTTGTTAGGAAATGAGACATCAACAGAGTGGGCACTGCTGGCCTCGCTTCATGAGCAGGGAGTGGATCCAGGGAGGTGGGTTATACTGCGTCCTGAATGAGTCCTCACTGAGCCGGCACAGGGCCAGTCTTTAAATTATATACGATACAAAAGCGAGGAGTATACACTTAACAATTCTGCCTTCATTCTGGTCCTTATGATCTTGTGAAAGTGAAAGTTGCTCAGTTGTGTCTGACTCTTTGTGACCCCATTGGAGTGGGTTGCCATTCCCTTCTCCAGGGAATCTTCCCAACCCAGGAATCAAACTGGGGTCTCCTGCATTGCAGATGGATTCTTTACCAACTGAGCTATCAGGGAAGCCCATATGATCTTATAAGGTATTACAAAGTACTCTTTTCCCCATGTTAGTTATTGTGTATTAATAGTGCCAACTACCTGTCCTTTGGATGGGAGCTGTAGTCATGTATGGATGTGAGAGTTGGACTATAAAGAAAGCTGAGTGCAGAAGAATTGATGCTTTTGAACTGTGGTGTTGGAGAAGACTCTTGAGTCCCTTGGACAGCAAGGAGATCCAACCAGTCCATCCTAAAGGAGATCAGTCCTGAATGTTCGTTGGAAGGACTGATGTTGAAGCTGCAACTCCAATACTTTGGCCAACTCATTCGAAGAACTGACTCCTTTGGAAAGACCCCGATGCTGGGAAAGATTGAGGGCAGGAGGAGAAGGGGATGACAGAGGATGAGATGGTTGGATGGTATCACTGACTCAATGGACATGAGTTTGAGTAAACTCCAGGAGTTGGTGATGGATAGGGAGGCCTGGCGTGCTGCAGTCCATGGGGTCACAGAGTCGGACACGACTGAGCGATCGAACTAACTGACTAGCTTTGGTATTTGAGCCCTTGCCCTTTCTTTTAACAGGGGGTTGGATGATGGTGGTGTTTTACTAATTTGAGGATGGGAAGAAGAAGCTGGTGACCTAAGATCCATGGGACTCCATGTAGTTTAGCCGACCAGGCTCCTCTGTCCATGGGATTCTCCAGGCAAGAATACTGGAATGGGTTGCCATTACCTTCTCCAAGGGCTTTTCCTGACCCAGGGATCAAACCTGGGTCCCCTGCACTGCAGGCAGATTTCTCACTGTCTGAGCCACCAGGAAAGCCCCAAGATTATAGAATTGTATGGGGATTCTCAGGCAGTTCAGTGGTTAGAACTCGGCATTTACACTGCTGTGGGCTTGGGTTCGAGCCCGGGTTGGGGAACTAAGATCCTGTGAGCTGTGCACTGAAGACAAAAACAAAAGACTAGAGAATCGTAGAAATGTGGCACTTTTAGAAATAGGACCAGCTTTCCAGCCCCTGCCTTTGCATGTTGAGGGATGGGTGACATGATCTACTTGAGGTCGCCCAGCTCCTAAGACTTGGAGTCACAGGCCTGCATGCTCTTCACTCTGCACGACATAAAAGTGACTTTGCAAGCTGACAACTTACGAGATCAGTGTCACTCAGTAGCACAGGACGTGGGACATTTCATGTTTTACCAGAGAGTAGTAACAACTGGGATTTTTCTGGAGAATGAGGAGAAAGTGTCACTTTAATCCTTCAGGAAACCAGAGTGGACATTTTCTCAAGCCATGATTATGGAAAACTTGTGGGGATTTTGTATGAAAGAACCCAGAAGATTCTTCCTCTGCCATACCACATCCGCAAGGGCTAGGACCTTCTATGTGGGTTTTCCCATCAGGAATATCAGGAATGTCCACAGCTCTGGTCTGAGGAGTTTCCAGAAAGAAAGATGAGGAGATGAGGGCCAGACGGGGTCCCTCAGAGGAGGATGGCAGATGGAGGGAGGTGGGGTCCTACAGCCTTCACCATTCACCCCCTTGGAGTTGGGGTCTTCAACCTCAGCCAGGATTTCTTTTCTGTTTTCTCTTTTATCCGGCCAGTATCTGAGGTGGGTCATCAGCAGAGGCATGCCCGGGCCCCGTGGGTCAGAGAGAGGCAAGTGCAGGCTAATGAACACAGAGATGCTCACAGGCTCACTAAGTCCTCGGAAGGAAGCAGACAGGACACACAGCGAGGAACAGTGGTGATGAGGCTCTTTTCCCTCCTGGGGTCTCCCTGTAATGTGACATCTGAGCTGAGATGAGGGATGAGGAGGAATCAGCATTCCAGGTTCAAGGAGCATCATGGGGACAGATGTTGAGGTAGAAAGGACCAGATATCCTCCGTGTCGAGCATGGTGGTCTGGGGAGGATGCAGCAGGACATGAAGTTGGAGAGGCAGGCAGGACCCACATGGACCAGTCTGGACTTTGCTGGCCGCGGATTTTATCCCAGGTGCCATGGGAGCCAGCAGGACTTGGAGCAAGGGAGTAACGTTTAAACTGTGTGTTGAGAAGGTTTTAATGAGTCTTGAGAACGTTAGTTTACGTGAAAGGTGTCAGGCACCAAAAAACATATATGACCCGATTTATGTGCAATATCTAGACTCCATTATGTGAAATAGCCAGGCAGGCCCAGAGAGACAGAAAGTAGGTTCATTTGGCTTACTGGTGGGGGTGGGGTGGTGAACTGGGCAGTGACTACTTTAGGGGTCCAGAGGTTTTTTTGGGGGGGTAGGATTGAAAATGTAAATTTGGTTGTGGTTATGGTTGCAGAATATACCTGAACTCATTGAATTGTACACTCTATATAGGTGAATTGTAGGTTCTGTATATCATAGTTCACAATAAAGCTGATATTAAAAAAATTAAAAAAAGACTGATGCTGCCTGACAGACCTGCTCCATTGTCCTAGGCATCTGTCACCAACCTCGCGGCTGTGCGGGCCTTTCTCCACTCTCCTTGTATGTGAACATCCCTTTCATCAGCTGCTGATATTGTCAGCTTCTTGCATCAAACTGAGACAGGCTGGGACCTGGAACCCCTTGCTGCACTGTTTACACCTGGACACACCTCTCCTCCAGCAACAAAATACAAAGAAACTGTATGGGACTAAAAATAACCACATGCTTGAGCAACTGGGCCAAACTATGGACAAGAAGATACAAAGAGACCAAGAAACCCCACTGGCCCTTTTGAAAAGCCCAGAGTGAAAGTAGACAGTCAGTAACAAAAGCAGATACTGCGCATGCCCCCTGCCTTCAACACCACCTAAGGGGTGGTCAAGCCACCTGTCATCCTTCCAGTGGTATTGACACTCAAGCGATGAGTGAAGCTTCCCGGTTGCTCCTGTGGCCACCGCCTGGTCCACACTCTTGAGTGGCTCATCTGTAGCACCATGAACTTAAACTTGCTGTGTGTCCAGGAAACTGCTTAACTCTTCCCTGGGTTCAGGGTAAGCATGCCAGTGACAATAGTTTTTAGCCAATGTTTGGTTTTTAGACCAAATCTAATTTATAGTTTTGGAAAAATAAACTGTGCTGGGGGTGGTGGAGAGTATAATTTACTGGGCAAAGGACAGTAAATTCTTTTCTCATCTTTCACGTGTTGCCCCCTCCCTCCCCTCTTGGTCCACGGTTCCAGAATTGGATACAGTGGTTTGGTTACTGAATTACAACACCAGCCTTGGAAAGTTCACGTTTCTTTTACCCCAGAGTATTGTGGCTTGCTTTGTGTTCATCTTCACAATTTTGTTTTTGTTTTTAGCATCTGAAAACTTGCCTTGCTGTCTTTGTTTAATAACAATGGTTATATCTGTGTGTACGTACACACACAGTTGCAGACATCTACATCACTGTTGAATTTCTTTCCTGCTCTCGGTGTTATCTTTCAAGTTTATCATACTTTTGGGGGTTGGGGGCAAGGGAAGGGGAATGCAATGCTGAGCCATCAGAGCTATTATATTCTGAATTTTCATCATCCCTGTAGACCATCAGTTCTTTGGTTGATTCTGATTCACATGCCAGTGCTTTTTCAGTGATTTAGAGCAGTATAAATATGTTCCCCAAACGATGGTTTCAGACAATAGTAACTTCTGTCCTTTCCCCTGTCCCCACTCTGGTGTCCCCTTTGAGGCTGGACTCAGGATGCTGGGGGCATAACAGGCTGCCCTTTCACAGCATCAGAAGTTGTGCAGAGTCTGGGTAGGGGTGGGGGCAGGGGAGGAGTTGCCAGACCTGCATCTTGGAAGCCAGAGTTTCCTGGTGAAAATCTTCAGTTGAGTTGCATTCCTTCCTAGTTCATAAACCTCAAATGAAGGCAGTTCATCTGCCTGCTGTTTTCTGGGTAACTTGAATCCTTGAACTCCTATTTTCACTTTCTTAAATTATCCTGGCATGGATATATTTGCTATTTCCAAGTTTTGTTTCAGTCATAAATCCTCCATGTATATAGTAAAACCCAAGGAGTTGGCTGGCTATTTGGTTCCATCTTCTGATGTCCTCAGAGTGATGTAAGTCTTAGAAGAGGTTGGTTACTAGCAAGAAAGTTTAGTTTGCTTTAGAAACAAAGTACTTACTTTGGTTGCTTCTCCATAAGACATCAAAGCTACATTCTTTTGCAGCTCTTCCATGATTTGTGGACCAGCCTCTCCTAAATGTTTAAAAGCACAGACTTAAAAAAAAAAATTAATTTATTTATTTTAATTGGAGGCTAGTTACTTTACAATATTGTGGTGGTTTTTGCCATATGTCGACATGAATCAGCTATGGGTGTACATGTGTCCCCCATCCCGAACCCCTCCTCCCACCTCCTTCTCCATCCCATCCCTCTGGGTTGTCCCAGTGCACCGGCTTTGAGTGTCCTATTTCACGCGTTGAACTTGGACTGGTCATCTACTTCACATATGGTAATATACATGTTTCAATGCTGTTCTCTCAAATCATCCCACCCTCGCCTTCTTCCACCGAGAAGTCCAAAAGAGTCCCAACAGAGTCCAGAAGTCTGTTCTTTACATCTGTGTCTCTTTTGCTGTTTTGCATATAGGGGTCATCATTACTATCTTTCTAAATTCCATATATATGCATTAATGTACTGTATTGGTGTTTTTCTTACTGACTTACTTCACTCTGAAGGCTCCAGTTTCATCCACCTCATTAGAACTGACTCAAATGTGTTCTTTTTAATAGCTGAGTAATATTCCATTGTGTATATGTACCACAATTTTCTTATCCATTTGTCTACCGATGGACATCTAGGTTGCTTCCATGCCCTAGCTATTGTAAACAGAAAAGCACAGACTTTTATTTTGTCTTCAGTATTTCTATTTTTTTCAGTTTGGTGCCTGCCCCCTCCTCCCCACCCTAGATAGTCAGCAGAGTGTCCCTCCTCCTCAAAATAAGCTGCTCCATCCCATGAGCATAGTGAAGAGGCTTTGTTGGTTCACAGTTGAGCTTCTTGTATCCCTGTGGCTGCATCTTTGGATGTGTTTGGATTTCAAGCAGCTTCTGCTTTCAAGGCGGCGGCAGCCTTGGGCATGACTTCGTATACTCACAGCTCTAATGAGGGCAGAAACCCTGATGGAGTTTTTCTCAAGACCAGATTCATTCATTCTGATGATTGTTTTTGGCTCTAAGAACCTTTGGGATTCCAGTTTCTGAGCAATTTATTTCCTTCTTTATACCCTGCAACTGTAAGTACAGGTATCAGTACTAAGTGGAGAAGTGTAGACTTCTAGATCTCAAAAGTACTGAGAGAGCTTTTTAAAAATTTATTATTATTTTTAGTTTGTTTTTAATTGGAGGATAACTGGTTTACAATGCTGTCTATTAGTTTCTGCTGTACAACATGGTGAATCAGCTGTGTGTGTACATATATCCCCTCCTACTTGAACCTCCCTCCCACCCCTGAGAGTTCTTTTCAGACATTATGTTTAGTTCTGATCCTCTTTCTTCAAATTATATTTAACCAGAAGCCTGGTAGGATGAATGAGAAAATCAAAGAAGCGAGTAAAAAGTGTGTGGAGGTGTCAGTCTTAATGGAAATCTGTTAGTTTGCACGAGGGGCCCCAAACTGGAAATAAGTGCTTTTGCTAGTGTTGTGCACGGCAGGACAGGGACCAAAGCCAGGCTGAGTAATCAGGTTCCCTTCATTAGAAAGCAAGGCATTCGTAAACAGGGGCCATGGAGAAAGAACTGACCCAGCAAAAGGGCCCAAGGCAACTGCTTGGGGTGATAGAAATGTTCACATCATGATTGAGGTGTCATTACATGGCTGTATGCATTTGTCAAAATTCATTGACTTGTAAACTGAAAAGGGCTGAGTTTTATTGTATATAAAGTGGATAGAAATTGTAAGAGGTCTGGACTTCCCTGGTGGTCCAGTGGTTAATACTTCACTCTCCCAATGCGAGGGTTCCTGATCTCTAGGTCAGGGAGCTAGAGCCCACACACTGCAGTGAAGACTGAAGGTTCCCTGTGCCACAACTAAGATCTGGTGCAGCCAGATAAAGAAATCAAAATAAAATTATTAAAAAAATTGTAAAGTGTCTCCTAAAACATGTTCAGGACTTTTTTGGGGTGAGAGGAGATAACTTTTTTTTTTTTTCCTGCTTTTTAATTCGGTGTAATTATATCAAGTGATTCTTCTAAAAATACAAAAAGAAAAGAATCAGAGTCACCTCGTTCCCAGTCTCGTCTGTTTTTCCAGTTGGCAGATTTATCATCCCTCTGAACTACTTGTTGCTGCTGTTGGTTATACCAAGGCTTGGCGCATCTTTTCTGTCAAGGGCCAGATAGTAAATATTTTAGGCCTTGGAGGCATTTGGTCTCTGTCTCAACTACTCAGTTCTGTTATTGTATCTTGAAAGCAGCCAGAGACAATATGTAAACAAAAGAGCGTGGCTGTGTTCCTATGAAACTTTACCTCCCAAACTGGGCAGTGGGCTGGATTTAGCCCATCAGTTGTATTTGCCAGTATCTGAGTTACACCTTTGTTCCTTTCAGAGAAACTCAGGGTGTTTTCTCCATCAGCAGCAGGAGGAATGTTATAGAAAAGTGGGATTGTAGAGGTGTTTGGAAGAGGTCAGTTCCTGAAAGTCTTGCAATGCCCTGCTAAGCTCACGGATTTGGATCTGTTAAGCAGAGGATGGTTTTTGCTCAGGTGGGATTGTGGAGGCTGAACTAAGGGGAAGAAGGGACTGCATGTGGCAACCAGTTTCTAGATGAGTGTAGAAACCCAGGCAACTGTGACAATAAGATAAGATGGAGGGGCTCTAGTGGAGGGGCACTCAACATTGAGATGGCGAGAACTCAAAGGCCTGAAGACTGGAAGTCCTGGGGGTGAAGAATCTGGAGGAGGAGGAGGAGGGTGGCTCCCACTTTCTAGCTTGGACAACTCTGTAAGTCTTGGAGTCATTGACCGAAATGATGAAAATGGGGGAGAAACAGGCTTGATGAGAAAGATGAGGAGTTCAAGTTTGAACTATGTTGAGTTTTAGATTAGTTAAAAGAATTTGGGAAGCATCATTGTCGAGATCTGTGGCTTTCAGCGGAGAAGGCAATGGCACCCCACTCCAGTACTGTTGCCTGGAAAATCCCATGGACGGTGGAGCCTGGTGGGCTGCAGTCCATGGGGTCGCTGAGTCAGACATGACTGAGCAACTTCACTTTGACTTTTCACTTTCACGCATTGGAGAAGGAAATGGCAACCCACTCCAGTGTTCTTGCCTGGAGAATCCCAGGGATGGCAGAGCCCAGTGGGCTGCCATCTGTGGGGTCGCACAGAGTCGGACACGACTGAAGCGACTTAGCAGCAGCAGCAGCAGCAGTGGCTTTCAGACTTTTTGTTTTTTCTTTTTTATCACAATGGACAGCACGTGGGGTCTTAGGTTCCCCAGCCAGGAACTGGCCTGTGCCCCCTGCAGTGGAAGTACCACTGGCCCTCCTGGAAAGCCCTTGTAGCTTTCAGATTTTTGATGGTGCTTTCCCAGGGCACACATCAACAGTGCATGGACACTTAACTATAAGTAATGTACACATTCTGCTGGACCAGTGTGCATATTATGAAACCTAATATAAGAAAGTTATTGTTCAGTTGCTAAGTTGTTCCCGACTCTTTGGCACCACATGGACTGCAGCACGCCAGCCCCTCCGTCCTCCACTATCTCCTGGAGTTTGCTCAGATTCATGTCCGTTGAGTCAGTGATGCTGTCTAACCACCCCATCCTTTGCTGGCTTCTCCTTTTGCCTTCAGTATAAGAAATGTGCTGAGTTGCTCCAGTCGTATCCAATTCTTTTTGACCCTATGGACTGTAGCCCATCAGGCTCCTCTGTCCATGGGGCTTCTCCAGGCTAGAAATCTCATGCCATCCTCCAGGGGATCTTCCTGACTCAGGGATGGAACCCTCGTCTCCCGCATTGGCAGGTGGATTCTTTCCCACTAGTACCACCTGGGAAGCCCCAATATAAGAAACAGACATTTCCAAAAGGATAAGAAATATTTTTTTAAAAAATCACAAAGCAAATGCCTGTTTAATGTGTGATTCTTCATTAGCCTGAGATGTGATACTATAGTTCTCTTAGCTTTGGTCATGATTAGATTAAAAGCCTCAGTTCACCCCTTGTAATAGTTAGCTTGTGCTTGTGTTACCTTCAGTGTGCAGTGCATTCTGCTTTTCATCCTTTTCAGATCAGTGGGGGAAGACAGAGGATCTTGAGCCGAAAAAGGGAAGTCATGGCTGTAGTTTCTCTCCTCAAAGTGGATACAGGATATTCTGATAGGGGAGAAAGAGAATGGCTTGGGAGGAAACTGGCTTCTTCCACGTTGAGAGGGAGGAACTGTGCTTCCATCAGGGACCTCGGCAGGTGCACAGGCTGGCTGTGCCCTTTTGTCTCAGGCTGTCCCTGGGGCTGAGACAGGCTGGGACCAGGGACCCTTTGCTGCAATGCTTGGATAAACATCTCCTGGAGCAACAAAATACAAAGAAACTAGAAGGGACAAAAATAACCATGTGCATGCCCAATTGGGACAAGTTATGGACAATAAGATACAAAAAGACCAAAACCTCCCAACTGCCACTTCTGAAGAGCTGGGAGCCAAACGGATATTGCACTTGCCTCCAGCACACAGCAGCACCAAAGTGGTGGGCACACAGCCTAAGCCTCCCCTCCAAGCCACCCCTGGACCCGCCCCATCCTCCCTCCATATAGGAACCAGCTTGCCTGCCTCGGGGAGGGAGCAAGGGGGTGTGTTACCTGTTTGTGCTCCCCTTGCTGCAACAGGGGCCCCAATAAAGCCTTTCCTGAATTTCTTGTCTGATCTCTTAACAATTTCTATTGATTAGGGAGACCAAACACGGTGGTCAGCAACAGAATCACCTCCCTTTCTCCTTCTAGAGACACTGGTTGTTCTTTTGACTCATTAAGAAAGGCCAGTGGGTCAAGGGCTTGTCTGATAAAGCAAAAAGTATTCCTCAATCCTTAAACTGAGCTAAAACTCAGTACACCCTGTGTTTCAAACATGGTGTTACTGCCGAAACTCGGACTGCTGTACCTAAACCACTTGTATCAACCAGCTTTAAAATTAAGGCCAGAAGGATAGAGTTGAGTGGTAGGTAGGGTTATTATCTCTGTTTTACAAGTGAGCCAACTGGGTAACTTGCTCCAGGTACCCAGTTAGCAGGAAGTGGACTGAGACTGGACTGGGGCTCTTAATCGGTGCCCTCTTGGCTTTTCTGATATGAATCAGAGAATAGTATTTTTAAAAATCATGATTTTTTTTTTTTTTCCTTTTTGCCTTTGGGATTTCTTTGAGAGTGTAGGATTATTTGCAGGTTTAAGGGTAGGGAGGTGTCTGGGTGTCTCTCCCTGCGGCTTCCATTCTGTGGGAACCCTATCTTTTTCCTTTGTGGTTCTTTTCACATTGATTGTGTGTTTAATTTAATTGGTATAAATGGAATGTCTTTAATCCAGTTTTGTGTAATTATGTCTTTCTCTCAGCCCTGCTAGACTTTCTGTAAGTTCCTTGAAGCAAAGAACTGCTAAATAGATACGTTTGATAAATAAGTTAAAGTGCAAAGTGTATTACAAATTCTCAAACCGGTTCATTTTAAATTGGAGATTTTCCCCTGTTTTGTGGGACTGCATAATAGTTTGATTTGGCTGTTTGTGAATGTTTAATTGTATTCTAAACAATAGGATAACTGAACAATAGGCCATGATGTACTGGAATAATAAAACTGGAGACAATACTATTTAAAACATAGCATGTTCAATATATGTGTCCCTTGAGGGGAAAGTCTTTTTATTTTTAAAGTTTTTTATTGAGGTATAGTTGATTTACAATGGTGTGTTAGTCTCGAGTGTGCAGGAAAGTGATTCAGTTATACATATATATGTGTATATTTCTATTCCTTTCCAGAGTCTTTTCCATTGTAGGTTATTATAAGATGTTGAATACAGTTCCCTGTGCTATACAGTAAGTCTTTCTTGGTTATTTATTTATAGTACTGTGTCTCTTAATCCTAAATTCTTAATTTATCCCTTCCCCTTTGGTAACTGTAACTTTGTTTTCATGAGTCTCTTTCAAAGTTCATTGTACCTTTTTTAAAAATTCTACATATAAGTGATATAATTTATTTGCTTTTCTCTGACTTACTTCACTTAGTATCTCTAAGTTCATCCATGTTGCTGCAGATGATATTATTTCATTCTTTTTTATGGCCAAGTAAGGGGAAAGAGTGGAAACAGTGTCAGATTTTATTTTGGGGGGCTCCAAAATCACTGCAGATGGTGATTGCAGCCATGAAATTAAAAGACACTTACTCCTTGGAAGGAAAGTTATGACCAACCTAGATAGCATATTGAAAAGCAGAGACATTACTTTGACAACAAAAGTCCAACTAGTCAAAGCTATGGTTTTTCCAGTGGTCATGTATGGATGTGAGAGTTGGACTGTGAAGAAGGCAGAGCGCCGAAGAATTGATGCTTTTGAACTGTGGTGTTGGAAGACTCTTGAGAGTCCCTTGGACTGCAAGGAGATCCAACCAGTCCATTCTAAAGGAGATCAGCCCTGGGTGTTCTTTGGAAAGACTGATGTTAAAGCTGAAACTCCAGTACTTTGGCCACCTCATGCGAAGAGTTGACTCCTTGGAAAAGACTCTGATGCTGGGAGGGATTGGGGGCCGGAGGAGAAGGGGATGACAGAGGATGAGATGGCTGGATGGCATCACTGACTCGATGGACATGAATCTGAGTGAAGTCCGGGAGTTGGTGATGGACAGGGAGGCCTGGCATACTGCAGTTCATGGGGTCGCAAAGAGTCGGACACGACTGAGTGACTGTGTGTGTGTGTGTGTATCACATCTTTATCCATTTGTCTTTTGATGGGCATTTAGATTGCTTCCACAGTGGGGAATCTTTAAGTCGCTCTAGATTCTGTATTTGGTGTTTCTACTTGGTAATTCTACTATATCTTGGGGATCTGTTGATTAGTTGAGGTCAAATCATTTATAGTCCTCTGAATCCTCAAGGAGATTCTGGACCTTTTGCAGGCAAATGTTCTGCCGTTTTCTTCACTTCTCTCTCGTCCTATCCGGAAACGTCTTTACAGCTCCCATATCAGCCTTCTTCTTGTGTCCAAAATATTTCCTTAATGCTCTGAAGCTGTTTCTGAAATCTTGATTCTTCAGTGAAACTTTTCACAGTTAAAAGGGAAATCTGGCCTCATCTTTATTTCTACTTATTATTAAAGGATGGAGTTTTCTGAACACCTATGGTGCATGTGGTCCTTCACTTTAAGTGTAATGGACTAGTTTATTCTGCACATGAGATATAATGTGAGCCGGTCTTATTCTCATATTTTGAGCAAAGAACTTGCTTGGCACAGTAAACATGAATCGTAATTCTGTTGGTCATTGGGCCTTGTTTATTTTAGGAAGTTTATCACATGTGGATGAACATGAAGTAAAGTATCATTAGGTTTGTGTTGGTTTGTTAGAGCTGTCATAACAAAGCCCCACAGACTGGGTGGCTGAAACAACAGGAATTTAATTTCTCCAAATTCTGGAGGCCAGAAGTCTGAGATCATAGTATTTACAGAGATGGTTTCTTCTGAGGCCTCTCTTCCTGGCTTGTAGAGACCTTCCCCTATATGTCTTCACGTGTTCTTCTCTGGATATGTATGTCTCCTTTTCTCATAAGAATACCAGTCAAACTGGGTTTTTGTACTTAGTCGCTCAGTCGTGTCTGACTCTTTGTGACCTCATGAACTGTAGCCCACCAGGCTCCTCTGTTCATGGGATTTTCCAGGCAAGAATACTGGAGTCAGTTTCCATTTCCTCCTTCATATTGGGTGTGGGCTCACCTATATGACCTCGTTTGACTTTAGTTCAGTTCAGTTTAGTCGCTCAGTCGTGTCCAACTCTTTGCGACCCCATGAATCGAAGCACGCCAGGCCTCCCTGTCCATCACCAACTCCTGGAGTTCACTCAAACTCATGTCCATCGAGTCGGTGATGCCATCCAGCCATCCCATCCTCGGTCGTCCCCTTCTCCTCCTGCCCCCAATCCCTCCCAGTATCAGAGTCTTTTCCAATGAGTCAACTCTTTGCATGAGGTGGCCAAAGTACTGGAGTTTCAGCTTTAGCATCATTCCTTCCAAAGAACACCCAGGGCTGATCTCCTTTAGAATGGACTGGTTGGATCTCCTTGCAGTCCAAGGGACTCTCAAGAGTCTTCTCCAACACCACAGTTCAAAAGCATCAATTCTTCGGTGCTCAGCTTTTCTTTACAGTCCAACTCTTACATCGATACATGACCACAGGAAAAACCATAGCCTTGACTAGACGGACCTTTGCTGGCAAAGTAATGTCTCTGCTTTTCAATATGCTATCTAGGTTGGTTATAACTTTTCATTTGACTTAATCAACTCTTTAAAAACATTACCTCCAAGTTCAGTAATGTTTTGAGGTACTGCCGATTAGAACTTCAACATATGTATCTTGGGAAGATTCATTCAGCTGTAACAGGGTTTAAATGTTTAATATAATTGTCCTAAACATTTACGACAAATTAGACCAAAAATTCCTTTTAAAGTTTAAGAGCAGGCAAGGAAAGAGAACATTCTGAAGGAGGGGAGAGTGTAAGATATTGAATCAATCTGGCTTAAAACTGGCTAAGTAATTTAGGGTAAAACTCACAGTGAGTAGTCTTTTGTTCATACTTTCCCAGTGTTAGGGGTCAATGAAATGTGAAGTACCTTCTCAGGACCCCTAGGTTTCCATACTTCTGTTTTAATAGCTGTGATTAGACCGTACTCCATATTTAAGAGCACGCTTGGAGAGGAATTTTTATAGTCCCGAATTTTTTGGGTAGAATGCAAAAGGATTGGGGCTTGAGTCAACAAATCTTGATTTGAATTTGTGCTCTTTTCTTCTATATTGGGCTGAAGAAAATGGCCAACAAAATCATTCTCTTGGCATTGTACCAGTTATGTAACTGTGGACAAGGTACAGAATTTCTGTGAGCCTTGATTTAGTCATCTATGAAATGGGAATAGAGTTGCAAGGAGGCTCTGCTTGTCTGTAGGACTATCACTCTTGTGCCCTGCAGATAGACTCTGCCCCCTTGCAGACCGCCCTGGGTGCCCTGGACGGTTACCCTCCATACCTGCTGGCCAGTGTGGCCTCCACTGCCTGCTTGACTCCCATGCGATGGAGGCCACCTGTGGCTCGAGGCCATCAAAGTGGAGGTGGGTTTATATAGTTGCCATAACCTCGCTGCTGTGTGACAGAACCCCTCTGTTAGACAGATGTCTCTTCAGGGAGGGTGGGTTAGTTCTGATTAGTTACCATAGGAACTAGTTACTAGTTACTACTAGTTACCACAGTAACTTGTTACCATGAAATTAATTTTGTCTTAGTCTCTCCTTCTGGTATCTGATATCCCAAATGGTTATTAGGGCTCTGTTTCTCTTTCTACATCTTATCAGGAGGCAAATGGCGAAAGTTTTTGCCACTTTCAAAACTTTCAAAATAGTGGGGCAGAGATATCACTTAACACATTTTGAGTGCTAAATGGACTCTAGATTTTGAGATTCGTGCACTCTAGTATTGCCAAAAGTAGGTGCCAGACCTATGTCTACTTTCCTGGTTCAGAGTACTCACATAGAGAACTTTCGGGAGGGGTAAATGAAGTATTGGAGAAGGAAATGGCAACCCGCTCCAGTTTTCTTGCCTGGAGAATCCCAGGAACGGTGGAGCCTGATGGGCTGCCATCTATGGGGTCGCACAGAGTCGGACACGACTGAAGCGACTTAGCAGCAGCAGCAAATGAAGTATGTGTGTGTGTGTGTGTGTGTGTTTAGGTGGGGAGGGGACAGCAGCATGCCTTCCACATACTTTGTTTTAGTTAAATTGAGTTTTCGTCTTTTGTGTGGGATTGAATTTATATAAATCTAGTCTTTTAAAACACTCAGGTGGCTTTTATTATTAGGCTTAAATAGATAAACTCGTTTAGTGTGAAATCTGCTAGTATAACCATTAAAACATGTTGACCAGAAAGTTCTCTATGCAGGAATAAAGAATCCCAAGTTCTATTAGGCTTACCTATTTCATTCATTGTGTAAGAATATTAAAATACAGCAGTGTTGGCAGTAGTACTTGACCTGGAAAAATTCCCATAAGCGAACCCATTGAACGTTGTCTCTGTCTGCCTCCACTCCTGATACCTTCTCCTTTGGATTCATCAGAACTTTTCAGTTGCAGGGGACAGAAATTCAATACAGATAAGCTTAAGCTAAAACGGAAATTTATTTTGATGTAAGTAAAAATATTCTGGGGTTAGAAGTATCTTTAAACAGGATTAGATCCAGGGACACGTAGGATATTACTAGGACATCTTCTTTGTCTCAAATGGATTTATTAAAAAAAAAAAATCAGAAAAATGACTCACAGAATCCCTAAGACTGTATCTTTATGACTTGTAATTGGAAAAGAAGAAGGAGACTTTGTCTTTGTTTGTTCACATAGCAAATATCAGGGGAGATTTTGATTGGTTCTGCTTGAATCACATGTTCACTGCTGAACCTATTACTGGCTGGTGGATAGAATAGTGTGGCCAGTCACTGTGGCAGAGCATCTTCATTGGCATGTTCACTGGAAGCACATGGGCTGGGAGAGGGCTGATGTTCCAGGGAAAGACTGCTTAGCCAACAGACAAATGTATGTGTAGCACAGATAACTAGCATTTCTAACCACCAGGGGCTAGTGTTTATTCTTCTAGCTGAAAGGGAATGGAAAGATAACTGTCAAAATTGTGGGATCCATCTGAAAATTTAAGCTGTGATTTAAACTTAAAATTTAGATTTAAAACTTGGTTAAGAAGATGAGAACACACGTGATTGTGTGGACCATCAAATAGTGGAGCATAATTGGCGATTCCTGAGGTTGATTTAAATGTGGGCCTTTTTTGAAGTAAGGGAACAAAATGACAATAATGGACTCTTTTGCTTTCTTGGTAGGATTAGACGATTGCCTGCAGCAGTATGTCCACAAGTTTGAACGAGAGAAGATTAACGGAGAGCAGCTGCTACAGATTTCCCACCAGGATCTTGAGGAGCTGGGTGTCACACGCATTGGACACCAGGAACTTGTGCTGGAGGCTGTCGACCTTCTCTGTGCACTGGTTAGTTCAGGAAAAGGTGATCTGTACTGCGATGATGGTTTTTTAAGAATCTCACCTTTTAAATCTCCTTGGTTTTGCTATCTTGCTTGTCATCATTTTCTTAAATGATCCACTGAAGTAGAGCATGAGCTGAAGATAATATCAGAAGGGAAGAAAAGAAATAATTTTCTAAGAAGAGCTGGCAAACAATAACCTGCACCTTCAATCTGGCCTGCTATTTTTGTAAATAAAGTTTTATTGGAACACAGCCATGCCCATTCATTTAAGTGTTATCTGTGACTACTTTTTATGTTACTGTGGCAGAGTTGGGTAGTTGTTTCAGGGACTGTGTAGCCCCTTAAAGCTGAAAATATTTGCTCTCTTGGCCTTTACAGAAAAAGTTTTCCTTTTATGGAAAAAAATCTGTATTCATTTTATTTTCCTATCTTTTATAAACAATAAAAAGATGAAGATGGTCCTGAATGAACATGTCATCTTCTCCATCGAAATGGCAAATGGGTTTTGATTTTTTTGGTCTGTTTTTGTTACATAAAAATCATTTTTATATTTTACA
Source organism: Cephalophus harveyi (assembly GCA_006410635.1). Classification (NCBI taxonomy): domain Eukaryota; kingdom Metazoa; phylum Chordata; class Mammalia; order Artiodactyla; family Bovidae; genus Cephalophus; species Cephalophus harveyi. The sequence goes on along the minus strand of SJYT01019225.1, from coordinate 34,476 downwards.
GATATTTTTGATAGTTTAATAACTGATGCTGGTGCTTGAAATATTCAGCCTATGAAATGGCAGCTGGATGGGGAAAAAGAAATGTGAACTTAGTTACATTTCGCAGTTGACTGAGTTTTGGCTTGAACATGAATGAGTTAAATCCAGCCAGGTTCTGACTCTTTGTTGCATCTGTAATGTGGGGAGTATTGATAGCTCTTTTAGGTGTGGGCTAAAACCACTTCCAAGGGCATCGTGTTTATAAACTGGTTGGCATAGGGTGGGATGAGCGTCAGTTGTGGTGCCATGCAAAGGATGCCATTTCCTTAACTGTCTTGCTTTGGACAAAGTCGGCAGCATTCAGACTGCTCTGCTGTGAACCTGAGCCAAGGGCATATACAATTACATCACTGAGAATGGTGGGAAAAAATGTGCTGCCGACTGCTTGCCATTGGTGGTCTGCGTCCCGTTGATTACATAACACTTGCTGCATTGTGCGTGTTCTTCTTAAAATGGGCAGAGCCTTGTCTTCTGCTCTGAGATGCCCTACACTTGTTTAGAAAAGTAACGGGCGAAATTGTGGTTGATGAATGAGCTGCCACCAGGGACACGCTGTGGCCAAGTGGTGTGAGCGCTGGCCTGGGAGGCAGGGTTTTGCATTTTAATCCAGGCTCTGCTGCACGCTCTTGGCTCTGTGACCTCCAGGGAGACCGCGGTGTCTGTTTTCCCCATTTGTGCAGTGACACTCCCCTAGATGTGAAAGCCTACACTCTGTAGCAGCAGAGTGAGGAGGTTTTTGCTGAGGGCATATGGGACAGGGGTGATCACTTTCCCGTTTGGAGCCTCAGTAGGAGATGGGCCCCAGCCTCCCTCCTTCGGCCAGTGACCCGTCCAACATCCATCAATCAGGGAGTCAATCCACCTTGAGGTCCTCACACCTTGGCGGCTTCATGAGTGGGGCTGCGTCAGGAGTAGCAGGGAGATTGTCTTTGACTTCAGTCCCCGGGGAAAGTAGCCTGGTTCTTCCTGGATGGGTCCAGCTGCTATATGGCCTTCTGGCTTGGTTCTGGAAGTGGCCACGGCCCCAGGACAGCACTGAGCAGCTCGATCAGGGTGTCTATCCTCCCTACCAGCATGCCAGTCTGCTTCTCTAGAGCCTGGTGCGACTTTTAGACACAGCTGCCCATCACACAGGATCATGTGTATCTGGGCAAAGAGAGGTCAGAGGGATGGGGGCAGGGGTTCGGGGGCTTCCTCCCTGCCCTGTGCAGTAAGGCAGCAGAACCAGCATTTAGCTGTGAATTAACACGTAAGCGTTTTGTGCTGCCCAGAAGATATCCTAGTCCTGTTTATGATTAAAACTTACTTGTTTCATACAATAAGACATGTTTGAGTTTACTCGTGTTGCGCTTTCTGGGAACATTGCTTTTTGGTCTTTTTCCGCTGTTTCAGATCATCTCTCTGGCTTTGCGGTAGGGCTTGGAGGGCAGGTAAATTACTTTGAAATCCACAAGATGGAAGGGGAGGAGGCAGGATGGACTGCAGGCACGTTGTGGACGTCAAGCGGGATAATTAACATAACAGCTGCCTCTCTGCTTCCCCTCCCTTCTCTACCTCTTAAAATATTAGACTAAAGTGAACAAAGCTGGAGAAACGCCAGAACCTAAAGCTGTGTTTTATCTCCTACAATTTCCTTCTAATTTCCTTTGTAGACAAAGTTTTGACCTCAGACTTTTTCTGGGCATGTTTCGTGTAGCCGAGTGCCAGTGAATGCATTTGACAGGAGGGTCATGGAAGGGTCTTAAATGAATGTGCCTTTTTTGAGTCGGGGAGGGTTTTTGAGCATTCAGTAAAATATCTTTAGCCTGGCTATACTCTCCTTTTAAAATATTCTTATTATAATATATCTGTTTATTATATTAATACCATGTTTAATCCATTTACACCATATAGATCTTTGTATATTTAAACAAGTGTATATTTAATAAGTGTATATTTAAATAACTTCTTTGCCTTGAATAGTCCATCCCTGGGACAGTTAATATGTATTTGCAATTGTCCCTGGTATTATGAGAGATATTTCTATGTAAACAGTTTAGTGGATGTTGATTTTATGATGGACAGGAAATGAGTAGAATTAGAAGCAAGAGAGGGAGGAAAAAACAAAAACACTGGAAAGTTTTGGAAAGAAAAGGGCAGATAGAATCTATAGGAACCTAAGTAAGGAACCGCTATTAAGATCCCAAAACCAGCGAGCAGATGGGCCACTGGTTCTGGTTCTGGATACAGAACAAGGAGAACTCCCTTTTGTGAACGCTGGCCTTGGCTGGCTAGAGTGGCTTAGGAGAGAGACTTGTTTTCTGAGGCAGAACCAAGACCACTTCTCAGGACTGAGTTCAGAATCCAGTTTTTCTCTATCTGGGGCAGGGGGTGACTGGGACAAGCTGTGGAACTCCTTTTTTCCAGTAGCTGCTACATGTGACCGTTTAAATGAAAATGAATTAAAACAAAAGAGTAAAATTCAGTTGCTCAGTCACACAGCTACATTTCACGTGCTCAGTAGGTACCTGTGGCCAGTGGCTACCATATTTGGACAGTACAGCCGGAGAACATTTTCATCATTGCAGAAGGTTCTTTTGGACAGCATTCGTCTCTAGGGTGGGGTGGAGAGTAAAAAGGTACTAATATGACTGTAAAACCCATTTTCTTCGCCAGATCAACCAGACCCTAGTTTCCCGAAGACCAAGAGAGGGACAGATGTATTTTTAAGGTTGGAGTAGGCTAAGGAAAGTGAACAGAGTTGGAATTCATACATGTATCAAGTGATGCCATCTACATATGTGCTTAAAACAAAATACCTGTGATGTGTCTACCTGCCCAGGGGGCTTCTGTGCACTTGTGTACCCCAGAGATGACCCATTATTCATCATTTACCATTCAGCAAAACAGTTTAAAACAATCTTTTAAAGTTTCAATATGTATTCATTTATTCGGTGCATGGGTCTTAGTTGCGGCATGCAGGATTCTTGTGTCATGTGGGATCTTTCACTGGGGTGCGTGGGCTGTAGTTGAGGCGAGTGGGCTTAATTAATTGCTCTGAGACATGTGGGAGGCTAGTTCCCCAACCAGGGATTGAACCCACGTCCCCTGCCTTGCAAAGTGGATTCTTAACCACTGGACCACCAGAGAATTACCACCCGCCCCCCACCAAGCATTATCCTTTTTGTGGGAGAAATCACTCAAGAAGAGGAATCTTTGCTGGCCGTTTGTGTTTACCTTGGTCTTGCTTATGAATGGGAAAAGAAAGTAGCGGAGAAAATGTGTAAGATTTGTCCTTAGCTAAAATGTGTGTAATTAATGACACCAGAAGAGTGGACTGCCTCTTTCCCCCTGTCTCATCTGTGGTTTCTCTGGCCAGACCATGAAATGACCCCTGATGGCTAACTTCTAATGAAGTGGGATCTTGGTGGAAAGTTTTTAGCACATGCCTAAATTTTTGGAGATTCATTTCATTTCTTAGTTTGTACCTTCTTGATACCTTATCTTCAATTAAGCAGTTTCTGAAGGAGACAAACGTTAGGGAAAGGTTAGTGAAAATGATCAGATCTGGTCTGGGAAATTATTCATTTACTCTCTTTCATTGTGGGGCACTTAAGTCAATAATCCTTTCCTGACTGTGTTTCTACAGTAGTTCTTTGGAACTGATATAATCAGTTTCTTGTTTTCTTATTGTGGAATGGAGCGGAAGGGAAAGGGATTTTCCTTTCTTCCTTTGTTTCTTCTTTGCTACTGCTAAGTCGCTTCAGTCGTGTCCGACTCTGTGCGACCCCATAGACTGCAGCCCACCAGGCTCTGCCGTCCCTGGGATTCTCCAGGCAAGAACACTGGAGTGGGTAGCCATTTCCTTGTTCCTTTCTTTACTGCTTCTTAAAATCATAATCTATGTAAAAAAAGCAGAACTATAGTGACAGGAAGAATATCAGAAGTTGTTGGGGACAAGGGGTTAGGGAAAGTGACTGTGAAGTGGTGTGAAGAATGTTTGGGGGTGACGCAAGTGTTCTATAATTGTCATTGTGATGGTGCTTATGTGACAACATACATTTCTTAAAAGTGACTGTGTTGTACATTTAAGATTAGTAAATATTATGGATCATAAAGTATACCTTAATAAAGCCTATTAAAATCTCTAAAGTACCTTAAAAATAGAATTATAATCTGTCATAGCTACATCTGTTCATCCTTCTAGTCCCATGATTTGTGGGAAATGAAAAAAAAATTTCATCTCAGTGGAAATGAAAAGAACCAGTGAACAAGCTACATTCCTCCTTTATTTTAATATTAAAAGTGGTTGGTTTATAGAAGATTGAGGTTTAAAATTTCCTGTAACACTAAAGTGCATTTAATCCTCTTTGAATTAAAGAAATAAATGCTGTACAGTAATAAAAGTTCCAAGTAATTCATGGTGACACTGGCCACAGAAAGCCGGGCTTCCTGCTCTTAGTTCAGAACTTCTGCCGTAAGTTGGCAGGCTGAGTAATTAACTGAATAAGGGGACAGTTCCTTTTAATCACAGTCACAAGTCCTTCAAACAGGCTGCGTCAGGTGGCTATTTATCCATTCAGTTGTGAGTCTTTGATTCTGTGAATTTCAAAAGCCATGGTGAAAATCCATCTTTTTATTTCTGTCTTCTCTTTTAAAGGACAATGCCATGTTTTGGTTTCCAGAAAATGACAGTGAAAATAAAGAATGGATGAATGTAAGGTTTAGATGAAACATTCCTGTTGATACAGAAGACTCATTTTTGTTATGAAATTCAGATTTTTGTAAAAACTTGCAGAGTTTTCAGTTAATGCAGCTGAAGAGTTTTTGCCTTTATATTTGTTCTTAATTTTTTCTATCTAAATTCTTTTATTTTTTTTGGCTGCGCTGTGTGGCATGCAGAATCTTATCTTAGTTCCCTGGCCAGGAATTGAGCCCATGGTGCCCATAGTGGGAGCTGCTGCTGCTGCTAAGTCGCTTCAGTCGTGTCCAACTCTGTGCGACCCCGTAGTCGGCAGCCCACCAGGCTCCCTGTCCCTGGGATTCTCCAGGCAAGAACACTGGAGTGGGTTGCCATTTCCTTCTCCAGTGCATGAAAGTGAAAAGTGAAAGTGAAGTCGCTCAGTCATGTCTGACTCTTAGTGACCCCACAGACTGCAGCCCACTAGGCTCCTCCGTCCATGGGATTTTCCAGGCAAGAGTACTGGAGTGGGTTGCCATTGCCTTCTCCCAAAGTGGGAGCATGGAGTCCTAATTACTGGACCACCAGGGAATTCCCTCTATCTAAATTAAATTAAAAAAAATTTTTTTCTAAGAGGTAAGATGCCATATAAATTTAAACTTCACGTAAAATCTAATTAAAGTTAGAAATGTTTTCATTCAGGGTATTGTCTTTTGTTGTTATTGTTACTATTTACCATTGTTCATCTTGCCAAAAGAAAAAGTTCTCACAGACTCCCTGGTATATTTATACTTTATGTATCTTGACTTGGGGACATTGCTCATCCTTCCCTGAGACATTAGAAATGGGAGCTGTAAGAGAAAAAGACTGTATAATTTCAATACCTTTAGACCATGAAATTTTTGTACCTTATTCAATGTCCCTGGATATGTTCCATTGTCTGTCTCCTAGTTTATAGTCTATGGTAACTAGAATGGAATTTGTTTCCTACTGTTGTGTGAAAATTGTATAAGTCTTAATTATGTTGAATTGGTTCATGGTGCTTTTCAGGTCTACCGTATCCTTCTACTTTTCTATATATTAATTCTATTAATTTTCGAAAGTTTGAAATTGAAACTCCAACTAACAAAATCTTATTTTACTACTTAAAATATAATCATAATATATAGAGGAACTATATGTAACTTTGTTCTGTGTTTTCCAAGTCTCCTGTAAATGTTATCATGCTTTCATAATTTAAAAAATAAAGAAGTGGAAAAAAAAAAAAGAAATGAAGGCTGTAACAGAGGAGAAGGCGGTAACAGAGGAGGGGCTAAAAGACAGGCTAAATGCAGGCGGGACAAAAGCAGCAATTAGATCCAAAGAAAGTCTGCTGGCCTTCCAGAAGGGTGAGGTTCCGGATGGCTGAAGCCTGTCAAGGAAGCTTCTAACACATCACAGGGAATGGAGCGGGTCAGGATAGAACTCAGAGGGGTTAAGTCTGGGCTGGATCCAGGGTGACTGGCCACTCTTCTTTTTCCTTGTCCCATATCCATCCTGTTTTCTGTCTCATCACTTTGCCCTTTCTTGGACAGAGGGTATGGAAGGGGGGTTACATGGCTTTTGGATCCAAAGCTTGTACCCTTGATGCAGATCGCCTTGGTTAGGTCCTATCGCCTCCACGGATTAGCTGTGTAACTTCGGAGAATTTATTTAACGTCCCTGTGCCACAGTCTGCTTACCTGCAGAATATAGATAATACCACTTCCACCTTCATAAGCTGTTTGCCTGTGATAACGTTTGCCAAGCACTTAGCCCAGTTTCTGGCATAACATGTTCAATAGTGTTGGCCATATATTATGACCAGATTTTACATGGTACCACATTCTTGCTTTGGGATGCTATTGACATAGTTTAATATACCTCAGAGATATTTATTTATTTATTTTTGTTAAAAAGTGATGAAACACCAATTTAGGACATGTACATGGAATACTGAAATTCATCTCTCCCCTCTAAGATTGTCTCAAATTTCATGTTGTTTCTTTGGGTTTGTTCTTTATCTGGAAGGGAGTTATTCAGTCACTCAGTCTTATCCTGCTCTTTGCGACTCCATGGACTACAGCATGCCAGGCTTTCCTGTCCATCACTGTCTCCAGGAGTTTGCTCAGATTCATGTCCATTGAGTCAGTTAGGCCATCTAACTATCTCATCCTCTGCCGTGCCCTTCTCCTTTTGCCTTCAATCTTTCCCAGCATCAGATTTCACTGAGTTGGCTCTTTGCATCATGTCGCCAAAGTATTGGAGCTTCAGCTTCAGCGACCGTCCTTCCAATGAATAGTCAGGGTTGATTTCCTTGAGGGTGGACTGGTTTGCTCTCCTTGCAGGGAAAGGAGTAGTCTAGGGCAATATTGTCATACACAATGAATTTTTAAAAGCACCCATGTAGGTTGAACATTGCTCAGAGGGAACAGAGATTAGAAGCTCACGGGACAGAAATGACCTTTCAGGTAAACTGCTGTTGAGACAGTGCTGCTCTGTTTCTGTGTGAGTTTCATTTGATGGAAGTTTATCTACTCAATGACTGCTTTACATCTGCTGTCCTGGAAGTGCAATTCTGAGGGATGTATGCAGAGCTGAGCTCTGGTGGACCATGCATCCGAGTGAGGAAGACAGTGAGCAAGGTGGTCCAGAGATGACGGAGAGGTGATGGGCTAGAGAGTGACCTCAGGAGCAACTCGGCAATGTCTGCAGATATTTTTGTTTGTCACAACTGGGGAAGGAATACTACTAATTTTAACAAGTGGAGGCCAGCTAAACATTCTACGGCTGTAGGAATCCCACCTTAGTCCACCAAATAGAGAATTGTTAGATTTTAAACGTCAGTAGGGTCCAGGTTGAGAACCTGCTGTAGGTGGTCCTGGAAGCTTTGAAGAGGGGGGCATATTTGGGCTAATTAGGATGTAAATGGCCTTCCCTGGTGGCTCAGTGGTAAAGAATCTGCCTGCAGTGCAGGAGATGCTTGGGAGATGTAGGTTTGATCCCTGGGTCTGGAAGATTCCCTGGAGAAGGAAATGACAATTCACTCCAGTATTCTTGCCTGGGAATCCCATGGATAGAGGACTGTGGCGGGCTACAGTCCATGGGGTTACAAACAGTCGGATATGACTAAGCAACTGAACACAAAAGATGAAAGTGATAAGAAAACTGTCTATGCCAAAATTTGTTGGAGAAGCATTTTGGGAAGAGAAACTATCGAGAGTAAAGTTCCTGAGGCAAGAGTAGGCTATGGAAGGAACGGAGGGAAGGCTGGTGTGGCTCATGTGGGTGAGATCAAGACTGTGGGTAAATCACGTAGGGTTTTGTGGCTGAGATAGGAGTTGTTCAAGTGACTCAGTGGGTTTTGAGTTATTATGAGAGTTTGGACATTGCTGATTGTTTTGAATTTTCCCTTTGATTTTGTTTTCCAGAATTATGGCCTTGAAACTGACAATATGAAGAACTTGGTTTTGAAACTGCGAGCGTCCTCCCATAATTTACAGAATTACATAAGTAGCAGGAGGAAAAGTCCAGCTTATGATGGGAACACCTCCCACAAGCCCCCCAATGAGTTCCTGACTTCTGTAGTGGAGCTCATAGGTGCTGCCAAGGCCTTGTTAGCTTGGCTAGACAGGTAAGTGCTGGGTGTGCTTTACTGTCCTATGAAAGGAGGTCTGAGACACACAGAAGTCTGTACTTTGCCTCAGGAGTTCGGAGTCAGTGATCCATTTTAGGGTCCCTTTGGAAGTTCTAGAGAAGGTGAATAGCAGGAACAGATTAACCTCAGCTTAGAGAGGACTTGAGCTTTACTGAGGTTAAACATTACTGATTATCTGGATACAAGAAGGCTATTAGTTGACCTTCGAAGGGATGTTCATTCCCTTGGCTCATTTTTGGTTGTGTTTTAATCTGGAACTTCTCTGTCTCTTTGCTCTTCAGATTCCTATTTTGTGTGTTACTTAGGAGGAAACTTACATAACAATTTAAACTGACTTCTTGTATATTGTGCTTGTTAATACACGGTATGGGATCCTGGTGGCTTCAGCGTCTTCACTTATTTTTTTTAAAGAGAATTTTTGTTGCTTTCTAGGGCTCCATTTACAGGGATCACTGATTTCTCAGTGACGAAGAATAAAATTATTCAGCTTTGCTTGGACTTAACCACTACAGTCCAGAAGGTCAGTACATCACTGTTGTTTTCTAAAAGTTTTTTCCTTTTCCCTTTTCTTGAAAGGATTTACATTCAGATATGAAGTACCAGCCTGTCTTTCCTTCTTCCCCGCCCCACCCTCCCACCCCCCATCAGAGCTAGGGAGAGATGAAAGGCTTTAAATTAGATGTGTTATACAGATAGTTTCTGTGAAGAATGACCAGTGGCCTTTACATCAAAGATTGCCTTCTTTTGTTTCAAAATAGTTGACCTAATAATCCTGTGCTTTCTCTAAAATGTTAGAACACTAAATTTTTTAAAAATAGAAATTCTGGAGTAACAACATTTCACCATAATCTTTGTTCTGAGTATGTTATTGTATCTGCTTCTTAATTTTCTTTTTGTTTTGACCTGTGGTAGTTGGATTTACCAGTCAGGATGAGCTCAGTGATGATGCAGTAACAAACATCCCTCAAACCTCAGCAACTTATTCCTGGATTATCTACGTGTAGATGGATCAGCTGGGAGATCTGCTTCAGCTCTCCTCGCTTCAGGATGTAGGCTGACAGAATCTCATGTTGTTTTTTCCCCAAGGCAGAGGGACAGAAAACCTGGGTGATTTTCACACTGACAGATATTCTGGTTTGGATGTGACACACCAGTTTCATGCACCACTCATTGGCCAGACTTTCAAATCTTAGTGAAGGCCAGGAAGATATTAACTGGCATGTATCAGACTCTTGTGAAATTATTCTTAAATTGAGTTGAAGCCATAAAAATGTAAGGAAGAGCTTGTTCTTTTTTCATGTCCCACTTGGTTCAAATATTCTGAGATTGCACGTTTGTTCCCACTGCTGATTTGGCAGAGTAAAGAACATCCTTTCCTCAGTTCTAAGCATGCCATAAAATAGATGCAGTTCTGAACAGCCATGTGCTTTCTGTCTGTTCCTGGAACATGAAGAGTGAAGTTTGGCTGTTGTTTCAGGTCCAGTCCTGAGCGGCCCTTGTACTTGAGGCACGTGTGACTTCATCATATGCTTTTGAGGCCATGTTTTTAGAAAAGTGCCCAGAGCAATAGAGAGATGCTGAGTTTCAGCTCTTTCTTTACGGTGTATAAAGTAATTTTGACAAAAAGTCTGATATCAGTCATGCTGTATTCATTATGTAGCCATCACGTCCTGGCATTTCTGGTGGAGGGTGCCCAGGGGTACAGATCCTGTTAAGAAGGGTACCCACTCATCGCGTTTGCCCTTGTTTACTGGGGCCGTGTGATGCCTGGTCCATGATTATTGGTGCTTTCTAAATGTGTGTTGAAATGAATGAGATAATGCTTTTGACAAATAAGCTGATGAGAATTTACTTCTTATCATGAAAAATTTAACCCAAACTTACGGGACACAAGAGGTATTGTTTTTGTGTTTATTTTGTTTTCCCATTGGTACTCATTGAGCGTATGCTTCAGAGACAGACAGCTGCGGGTTCAAATTCTACCTCTGCCATTAATTAGCCCTGGGACTTTGGACAATTCACTTAAAACTTATGAGCCTCAATTTTCCCATCTGTTAATTGGGAATACTAACAATTACCTTACCAGATGATTTGCTTCAATTTCTATAATTTATTGTGGAATAAGAAAAAAAGAGGAAGAAAGTGTAATATGAAGACACATTTTAAAATATATGTGTATTTGTAATACACATATACATCTGAAAACCTATACACAAAGAAATATCTAAATACAGTGGGAAATTTGGAAGAAAAGTTGGGTTTACTTTGGCAGGGAGAAAAGTGGGGAGAGAATGTATGAGTCAAGCTAAAGAAAAGGAAACATTTTGTCATTTACAAAAAAGCATGTATGTGATCATGTTTATTTATTCATGTAAGAATGGATCTAGAAGAGAAATATAAAATATTTAAAACATAGTAAACCTATCTCAAAAAGATTATGAAGATTAAAGAAGGTATATGAAAAGCACAGTGCCTACTTAAGAAATAATAACCTATAGTAGGAAATATAAAACTCTTTTCTGGTACCAGTTTTCTGGAACTAAACTTGTTGGCTTAAGAAGGAGACGAAGTTAACACATATGTTAGTATTTCTGGTATTTTCTAGCTTATTGAAATTTGAACAATTGTTTTGGATTAAGACTGGAAATGTATAAAATATATATGGGAATGCCATTTTATGAACTTGGGTTGAAAAAACATGTTTAGCTCACGAGGAACATGTGTTTTCTGTAGAGATTAGAGCACATAGGTGCTTTGGCAAGTGGTAAAATTTGCGTGCACAGTTGAAGGATGTAGGGACTGTCTTTGTCCACGGGAGGTGTCATGGCAGCCGCAAGGCTCACCTTGCCAGGGATTTCACACCCTCTCACAACTGGAGGACGTGCAGTTTTTCTCAGAACTTCTTGGCAGAGAATCTTTTGACTGTTTAGGAAGAAACCTGCCTTTTCCATTTATTGCTTTTTTTTTCCCTGGGGAATTGAAGGAGTAAAAGCTGGGTCTCTATTCTTTCTAGTGACAAGGAACGTGTTCTCCTGCAGTCTTTATTTTGGTGTTTCTGTCTGTGAAGAGAGGCGTTTGTTTGTCCCTTTTCTTGTTCCTCTCTTCCGCTTGCTGCCCCTTTCCTGTCCTCATTCTTGTAACTTTCTCTGCATCCTTCCCTCTGATGACAGTGTGTGTCTCTCCTGATTGGAAGAATAGAGAGTTGTTTTTTTTTTTTTTTACCCTGCAAGGAAACAGCACACTTCTTTTGTGTGTGTGTATTCATTAATTTTTTTCTTTTCTTTTTTTAATTGAAGTGCAGCTGATTTATGCATGTTAGTTTCACGTGTGTAGCAAAGTGATTCAGTTCTATTGCACACTTCTTTTAAGCCTGCCTGGGCTGGAGTCCCCAGCCGCCCCACCTGAGTCCACGGGTAGACCTTCCATCCAGTTTTCACGCTGTATTTCAGGGGAAGCCTCCTGTGGTGGGAAGGCCTTCTGACCTCTGTCTTCATTCTCTCCTCTTTGCGAGGACATGAACACGTGTTATGCTGGCGAGGGGCAGTCGCTGGGTCCCAGTGTAGAAGGAAATGGGGGGAATGAGCCCTAGAAAGTGAAGTTGCTCAGTCATGTCCGACTCTCTGTGACCCCACGGGCTGTAGCCCACCAGGCTCCTCCATCCATGGGATTTTCCAGGCAAGAGTACTGGAGTGGGTTGCCATTTCCTTCTCCAGGAGATCTTCCTGACCCAAGGATTGAATCTGGGTTCTCCCACACTGTAGGCAGACGCTTGACCATGTGAGCCACAGGGAAGTCCTAGAGAGCCCAGGAAACGGAGAAGGAGAGGGGACCATCCCCGGAGAAGGAGAGAGGACCATCCCCGGAGAAGGAGAGGGGACCATCCCCGGAGAAGGAGAGGGGACCATCCCCGCAGGAGAGAGGACCATCCCCGGAGAAGGAGAGGGGACCATCCCCGCAGGAGAGAGGACCATCCCCGGAGAAGGAGAGGGGACCATCCCCGCAGGAGAGAGGACCATCCCCGGAGAAGGAGAGGGGACCATCCCCGCAGGAGAGAGGACCATCCCCGGAGAAGGAGAGAGGGGACCGTCCCCGGAGAAGGAGAGAGGGGACCATCCCCGGAGAAGGAGAGGGGACCATCCCCAGAGAAGGGAGGGCCAGGGGACCATTTATGGGGCCTTTATTGGGTGGGTCTCAGCTGTGGACTGCCTGCTCGACGTGTGTTATCACATTTAATCCTCAACAGTTCTCTGAGGTAGCTGTTATCCTCCTGGCTTTGCAGAGGAGGCTCAGGTATGGAGAGGTTAAACCCATCTTCCAAGGCTCCTCAGTCAGTAAGAAGGGAGCGTAAGGAGGCAGGGGCTGTCGTTGGCTGGGGCTCCGCTCATCCCCGTGGCCAAGGGATGTGACAGACCTCAGCCCTGCTGTCGGAGCCCTGAGGGCCTGACACGGTTCCAGCGCTTCTTTTTTCCATTCCATTGCCTTCATGCCAAACAGCATGAAGTCAGGCCTGCAGCTGCTTCCTCCCGGTAGGAATGGGTGTGGGAACCCACGTCCATGAGGGCGGAAGGTAAAAAGCGCGCCCTTTCACACGCCGCCTTGGATGGTTCGGGGAGGCAGGAGCACCCCTCACCCAACTCGGCTCCATCACCACAGAAGCCCATTTTCTTTCTTAGCGGCTCCTTGGATCCATCAAAGGATCAAATGTGAGGAACCGCGAGGTCACACATACACCTTGACGTCTGGGCCCGGGTGTATGGAGAGGAGCTCTCCGCCTCACCAGGATGACAGTCCTCCTGTTATTTGGGGATTTGTAACGCTGGGCTATCCAGGTGGTGCTAGTGGTAAAGAACCCGCCTGCCAACGCAGGAGATGTAAGACTTGCGGGTTCCATCCCTGGGTTGGAAAGATCCCCTCAAGGAGGGCATGGCTACCCACTCCAGTGTTCTTGCCTGGAGAATCCCAGGAACAGAGGAGCCTGGTGGGCTGCCGTCAGAAGAGGCACAAAAACTCAGACATGACTGCGCGCACACATATACAAAATGAAAAATCATAGGCACAAACCATTAGCTTTATTTCCGGAACAGGACCTTATAAATGTTCTGTTTTGCTCAAGTTGACATTTACTTAATATTTCTGTCCTTCAGCTGGTTTGAATTAGGGGAGGGGTCGTCATGGTATTTAATGGTTTAGTTTCATGTACAAGGTGGAGGATGAAAAGCACATTTTGGGGCTGTCATCGCTCATATTTTACAGAAGTTGCTCCTGGAGTTTGAATTTACATCAGACTCACATGTGCAAAAACATACTCCTGAATTTCTTTTTTTAAGTATTTTCTCACCAGGCTGCTCTTTACCTGAGAGTCAGTGTAAATTTTGGGAGCAGTAGAGTGACTATTATTTCCCACATTTTTATCTAGTAGAGAAAATTTAAAAAATTTTTCAGAAAGCACTGAAATCTGATTATAAAATCATAGGGTAGAATGCCATACATTTTAACCCCTATTCCCAGTGGCAGAAAAAAATGACCTAAAATGACATTTTGACTGAAGCAAAAATCTTTGATCATTCCAACAGAGTTGATGATTGTCCTTCCTGTACATGAAATACTTTGAATTTTCCTTAGGGTGCCCCAGTTTGGGATTATACTTAGCGCATGCTGGGTGCTGAACTGCTTCAGTCGTGTCTGACTCTTTGCAACTCCATGGAGTGTAACCTGCCAGGCTCCTCTGTCCATGGGGCAAGAATACTGGAGTGGGTTGCCACTTCCTTCTCCAGGGAATCATCCGGACCTAGGGAGCGAACCGCCATCTCTTAGGTCTCCCGCACGGGCAGGCAGTGGTGCCAGATAAACCCTCAGGAATCTCATTGGTCTCCCTCTTCTTCGGCATGCCCAGTGCTGTGCAGCTTGAACTCTTCTGCTGTGGATACTGTTCTAGAAGGTTAGCTGAGAGTTTCACATTGTCAGTTTCACTTTGGCTGCTTTCAGTCAGGACAATGGTGATTCCTATAATCAGCTAACTGGGTTCATAGGGTTCTGAGTCTTTTGTTCTTAAGCTGAGTAAACAATGCTTTGCATTCCGGCCCATTATTTAATGTCATCAATAGCATACTTCAAGACCACTTCTTTGGCAGCGTGTTAATGAACGTTTTGTTGAACCCCTTTCATCCGTTAAGGACTGAAATATCTGATTTAATCTCAGTGGTGCTTAAAATAAACTTTGTGGCTAAGTTTACTCAAACCTTTATTTGAAAGCTATTCTTATGGGCAGGCCCAGAGCTAAAGACTCCTGGCTTGTTGGCCCAGTGCTAACTCAGCCTGGGGTCAGGTTTGAGAACCATTATCAACTTTCTTGGGCTCTGATTTCTGGCTTCCTACTCTCTGTACCGTCTGGACAGTGGGTAGAGTTTAGTTCAGGTGATTTCTATAGGCTTTCTGATTAAATAATTGGTCAGATGGGTTCCTTGGATGATTAGCATCCTGGATCTGGAGACAGTACAGTCTTAGGAGGAATCTAATGCCTGCCCGCTTTTCGAAGTCTTCTCTTCCCTGAAGTTCAGGACTACAGGCTGCAGGGTCGGGGGTGTGTGTGTCAGGGACCTCCTTGGGTCCCAGGAAATAGCTAGCAAGCTAAGCCAATTGTATCTGAAAGTTTTTTTTTATCTCTTATAGCTTTAATTTTCTTCTTTCTTCTTTTAGGATTGCCTTGTAGCAGAAATGGAGGATAAAGTTTTGGCTGTAGTAAGTATACCTTCTAAAAGTTACTGTAAAACTCCTTTTCCCAAAACAGTGGGAATCACATTAATTAAAGTAAATGTATTGTGGCTAGGTATTTCAGGTTATGCTTTGAAATACTGACTTTTGAGATGTGAATCTCTTAATTTAGGTAGAAATGCAAGAATACAAGTTATTTAACAAGACTAAATTGGGTATATTGGGGTCTCTGCTTTGCTCCCCCCAACACTTCTTCAAGGTATAATTATATTTAGATAGCTAACTCTCAGCTCTCAGGGTTAAACTAATGTGCCAATTTCACTTTTTTTTTAATTAAAAAAAATCTTGGCAAAAATCTTATGATGGAAGGGGGATGTACTGTGACTGTTTAAAAAGCATTTTATAACTATTCATCATCACTTCCTCCTTTTGACATAAGCCAGCCTGTGCTCTTTTGATAAGGCCTTCCTCCTACTGATGTTGAGGAATTTAGCAATGAAACCGCTATAAATATATTTTCCATAAATAGGTTAAACAGATTGGAGGCATGCAAAAAGTGTCACTTCTTGGATTCTTCCCCCTTAGAAGAAAAAAAATCACTCTTTAGAAAATCCTGATTTCTTTGGTTGTTTAATTTTGAAAGGTTAGATTAATCCGGGATTGGGAGAAATAACCACATGTAGCCACTATGGTTTCTACACGGAGACCACTTAATAAGGATCCTCATGTCTCTACAGTAATTTTATCTGGTCATTGTTTGGTGTTCAGAGAATGTGAGTCGTCACGGTAAAGCTCACAGACCTAAATGTAAAATGTGAAACTATAAAATGCCTAGAAATAATAGGAGAAAATCTTGCTGACCTTGGGTTTGACGTTGAGTTTTTAGATGTGACGTGAAAAGTGTGATGCATGGGCTTCCCTGGTGGTGCAGGGGATAAGAATCTGCTTGCCAACCCCGGGGACTTGGGATCTATCACTTATCTGAGAAGATCCCACATGCCACGGAGCAAGGAAGCCCGCACACCACACTACTGAGCCTGTGCTCTAGAGTCCAGACACTGAAACTTCTGAGCCCATGCGCTGCAGGTGCTGAAGCCTGCATGCCCCAGAGGCCATGCTCCGCAACAAGGGAAATCAGTACAGTTAGAAGCCTTCGCAGTGCAACTGGAGAGCAGCCTCCTCTCACTGCAACTGGAGAAAGGTCCAGCTCCTGCCGCAACAAAGACCCAGCACAACCAAAATATAAATAAATGAATAAATAAATAAAAACAAATAAGAAGATTAGAATAGTCTGCTTGAAAGAAGGAAAAAAAAGAATGCCTTGGATTGTGGATAGATCAACTTGTTGACTCTTTTTACTAATGAAGGATGGAGCCAATCCCAGCTAGTGAGCACATCTGGATGTTTGAGTCCACTGAGAAACTCAGGAGTGAAAAAATAAAAAAGTGTGATCTGTGAGAGAAAAATGGGTAAGGTAGACTGCATTAAAATTAATATCTTTGCTTCATCAATGCACTGTTAAGAGAATGAAAAGACAAGGCACAGACTGGGAGAAGTTGTTCTCAGAACACACATCAGATAAAGAACTTATATTCAAAATGCACAAAGAACTCTTCAAAACTCAATAATAAGAAAGCAAACAACCTAATTAAAAAGCAGATGAAAGATCTGAACAAACACCTCAGGATAAAAGATATACAGTTGGCAGGTAAGTGTATGAAAAGATATTCAGCATCACATTCCATTAAGGAATTTCAAATTAAAATAACAATGAGGTACCACTACGCACTTAATAGGATAACTAAACTCTACCACAGGATGACACCAAACGTAGAGCGGGAGGAACTCTTGTTCGTCGCTGGTGGGAAGGCAAAGTGGTGCAGCCACACTGGGAGACGTTGCGGCAGTTTTTTCCTTACGAAGCTGAACATCCTGTTACCCTACCAACCAGCAATTAGCCACCTAGGGGTTTACGCAAATGAAAGAAACTTACAGTCACCAAAAGCTGCATGGGATATTCTAGCCACTGTAATCATAACTGCCCAAACTAGGAAGTAGCCAAGGTGTCCTTCAGTATGTGACTGGATAAACAACCTGGTACATCCAGACAATGGCATATTATTCAGCAATAAAAAGACATGAGCTCTCAAGCCATGAAAAGATATGGAGGGCCCTTAAATGCATATGACCAAGTGAAAGAAGCCAATCTGAAAATCCACAATCTATATACTGTCTGATTCTAACCATATTAGATTTTGGAAAAAGCAAAACTATGGAGAAAATAAAAAGATCAGTAATTGCTAGGGGTTCATAGTGGGGGAGGAGGGACAGACAGGTGGGTGGAACTGAGGAAAGTCTTAGGGTAGTGAAACTATTCTCTATGATACTGTGATGCTGAATACACGACATTGTACCTATAGAACTGTACACCCTAAAGAGTGAATTCTAATGTAAACTATGGAACTTAGTTAACAATAATGTGTCACTATTGGTTGATCAGTTGTAACAAATGTACCATACTAATGCAAGATGTTAATGAAAGTGAAAGTGAAGTCGCTCAGTCATGTCCGACTCTTTGCAACCCCGTGGACTGTAGCCTACAATGCTCCTCTGTCCATGGGATTTTCCAAGCAAGAGTACTGGAGTGGGTTGCCATTTCCTTCTCCAGAGAATCTTCCCGACCCAGGGATCGAACCCAGGTCTCCCGCATTGTAAGTAAGACGCTTTACCGTCTGAGCCACTAGGGAAGTCCTGATGTTAATAGTATCTTATTATTAACCATTATAATAATATAGCTGTGTTAGAAACTGTTGAGATGGAAAAGAAAATAGATGGAACTCTGTAATTTCTGCTATTTTTTCTCTAAAATGAAAACAGTTTTAATTTTATTTACTTACTTAATATTTTGGCTGTACCACTCCAGTGACATGTAGGATCTTAGTTCCTGACTGGAGATCGAACCCACACCCTCCACATTGGAAACGCAGAGTCTTAACCAGTGGACCACCAGGGAAGTCCCTAAAACTATTTGAAAATATGAAGTGCATTTTTCAAAAAAGGTGCAGGACAAAATGGTTATTTTTTTACATTGTCAGTATTTGGTATGCAGAGAATGTGAGCCATTCTTAAAAAACCACAGAGATGGCTGGGAATAAGTGGTTCTCTTTAGCTGCTGAAAGGGGGTTTCCGCCCAGCCTGTGCATTTCAGTGGCTGTAAATAAGTTAAACTAAAAGCTGCACTTTTAAAGCAAAGCTGGAATAATGGCACTATTTTACACGTTGCAAACATGGAAGCCATGTGCCATGTGTTCACTGGGTGGTTTTATCACAGTGTTATGACCAGAGCTAAGGATGATCAGTGAAGTGCATTTTTTAAAAAAAATTCAGCTGGAGATAAACTTGGTTAATGATTGACCTTCTCTATTTGCCTCTCCAACTCTAGGTCAAGATTTTAAATGGCATCTGCGACAAGACCATCCGATCTACCACGGATCCTGTAATGAGCCAGTGTGCGTGTCTGGAAGAAGTTCACCTACCAAACATTAAACCTGGGGAAGGTTTGGTAAGGCTTCTAACAGCATTTGTTTATTTTCGGATAGCATCATCGTTTTATTAAAGTTGCTGTGTTTTTTTAAAAACAATAATTCCATCTTGCTTTCACTAGAATTCTGAATAGTAGAATTAGACTGATTTCCATTATGTAGTTAAGAATTTGCTGTCTTGAACTGTTGATACGTTTTATATCAAAGCGTCTTCAAAGTATAAAAATAAATACAGTTTTAAAACTGTAAACTCGTATCTTGAGGAATTGTCTTAACAGTTTTATTTTTAGGTCTTAGCAATACAAGGAGATAGAGCACATTTCCACAAAGGAAAGATGGTCTCTGGGTAGGAAACAACATCTGCCCTGAAGTCTCTGTTAGCACTTAGGCTTTATGTGAGAAGAGATAGGCTGAAGGAAATGATGCTTTTAAAAAAGTTCAGAAATGTTTTAGACGTAATGTATGAGCTCTGTAGTAACAGGCCCCGAGAGTACCTACAGGTGGATACTTAGATCAGCGCCTATGTCCACATTCTTGGTAAGGAGAAATGTACATAGAGCCTGCTCCAATTCAAAGTTGATGATGGCTTATACTGAAGTGAGCATGGAAGACTTCCTGGAGGTGGGCTTATTCACATATTGAAGTGGAGAAGTGCCCGAGGGGGCAGAAATGGAGTTGCCGTTCCAAATGGTGAAGTTATCCAAGCAAAGCTCTGTGAAGAGGAGTACCATGTAGAGGGAGAAGCTGATTACTCTGATAGTGAAAGTAGCAGGAACAGAGAGGCTGGGCAGAATCATGAAGGTGTTAGTGTTGGATGAGATACTCATCCCCAGAGGCTTGTAGATTGCTGAGCAGGGCAAGTGCACGGTCAAAATGACTACTGAGGAGGTTCCGTGCTATTACAGCATTGGTACCAGGGTGAGCAACTACTCTTTGCTCTCTCTACCTTTTGCTCTTTCCCCATCTTATAAAAGTTTAATAAACATTTTTTAAAAATAATACATAGTGCCTCAAACGGCAGAGGTATTTCTTCCAGGCTAGGCATTCACCTCTGAGTTTGCCCACTGGGCATTTGAGGATGGAGTGTATTAATATTTATGCCTCCCTTAAAATGCAGGAATGCCTGTTTCTAATTTATTTCTTATATTGTGTTCCTGAGCAGTCTCTGCTCTTACATCCTGGTTTGGTCGTTCGTGGCTTGAATAAGTCACTGGTGCAGTGACAACTGAGACCAAATTAAGTGAATATATTGTGTCACTACACAGAGAGATGGTCGGGAGAGGACCGGCCGTGTTTGAACTGCCTCATTCATTCAGCAGATCTGAGAACATTCCTTCTGAGTCCTCAGACATAGAGCAAAATTCTGTGTGCCTGGTACACAAATTATAATATCAAAGAGATCTCGTTTCTGATTTCTTTCACTAGTATTTGGTTAGTTCCCCTTCACCGCTCTTTGGATCTTGTTTTACAGTGTTTCAGGAGGCTGAAGAATGAGGGGTGTTCAGAAATGACTGCCTTTAATCTTTTGTTAAGTCTAAGTCTCACTTGCAGCTCTGTCTCTAAACGTTGGAGTAATGAGTTAATATGTTTGTGACTCACTCTAGGGTATGTACATCAAATCGACTTATGATGGATTGCACGTGATTACTGGAACCACAGAAAATGTAAGTGCATATCCATTTAATGTAAAAGCTGTTGTACCTTCAAGCAGGTTTGACAGTGTCCCTAGTCTTTTCATTTAAATGTGTGTATGTTGTTCTATTATCTGTAAGGGAGTGTGGGCACCTGTTTTGTTTATTTCTGTTGCTAGTGTGCTGCTCATCACCAGCTGTCATCAATGTATTATTTATATTGTCCTTTATTGCTCTCATTCACACACCTTGCCCAGCTTTTGCCATCCTGTGTTATTTTTTTTTGCGCTCTTGGAAGTGTTAACCCACAAATACAAAAGCAGTGATCTCTTTGTTGTTGAGAATCACTCTTATAAGAGCTGGAATTGGTGACCATATGTGTTAAATATAGTGTTTTTTTTAAAAAGTGGAATTTATATGTGTCACCAGAGCAACTATTTTTGCGTTTTTGCATGATGAAGTTTCTTTTTATAGAGCTGTAGTTCATATTTGCATGATACTGAAATTTAGTATTTGAATACAAATACTGAATCATTTGAATAGAAAAAGCAGGGCCATTTCTGTTGTGAGGAACTTGTACTCTGTTATCATCCTTTAGAAAATTCTGCTACATAAAAGGTTCTTCCTTAGTCCCTAAAACATTTTGAATTTGTGAAAAGTAGAGCTAATTGAATGCTTTCTTTATGCAACCTACAATACGGCTAGCTTTTGAATGACATTGATAACAGAGCTTGAAATGTCTGAAAAACTCTGCATCTGTGTAAAACTAGCATGTGTCTATGGAATTAATTGCTATTTAATCAAATACGACAAGAGGATGTAGTTCAAGATACAAGAAGCTTGGTGGCTGCTTTTCTTCGTCATTGTTGTTTTAGTTGCTGAGTCATGTCGGACTCTTTTCGACGCCAGGGACTGTAGCCCCCTAGGCTCCTCTGTCCATGGAATTCTCCAGGCAAGAATACTGGAGTGGGTTGCCGTTTCCTTCTCCAGGGGATCTTCCTGACCTAGGGATCGAACCTGGGTCTCCTGCACTGGCAGGCGGATTCTTTACCACTGAACCACCAGGGAAATACTTTTCTGACCTGGTGGAAATATGTGTCGAAGTTTGAGCTTCAGCTGCTAGGTCTCTTGATAAAATAAAATGGCATGATCTTTGATGAGATTTTGTGACACATTTGATTTTTATAATAAGGAAAGTGACACTGCCTAAGGCATTCAATGAATTACAAGGAAGTTGTGTGGTTCTGGCAGACAAATGAGTGGAAGCTGGCAGTGTCTTTAAGCATTGTTTGTTGAGTTACAGTGTGAGCACTCAGACCACTGGGAATTTTTATACCATGGCACCTGAGAGGCAAAAATGGCACAGGATCCTCTCCTTTTAGGCTGGGGACGGTGCAAAAAAAAAAAAAAAAAAAATCACAACAAATGTTCCTCCCTTATCCTTGTCAGAGACTTTGTGTATTTAGCTGAACCATGACACGAATATACTCATGTATCACTCAGTACATTGTTCTGAAGTTGGATAGATTCAGAAGGATGGTGAATGTCATTTCAGTTTTTACATTTATTTATGTTATTTTTGGCTGCACTGGGTCTTTGTTGCTTTGCACGGGCTTTCTCCAGTTGTGGTGAGCGGGGCTACTCTTTGTTGGTTGCTCCAGCTTCTCATTTCAGTGGCTTCTCATTTCGGTGGCTTCCCTTGTTGCAGAGTGGGGCTCTAGGCATGCCGGCTGCAGTAGTTGCAGCCCTCAGGCTTAGTTGCGGAATCTTCCTGGACCAGGAATCGAACCCATATCCCTTGTATTGGCAGGCAGATTTTTATTCACTGTGCCACCAGGAAAGTCCTATTTTAGCTTTTAAACAGTTGAAGTTTTGCATCTAGTAATTTGGTGATTGCATTAACAACACAGACCTGTGCAGTTCCAGACTCAAATCAGGTCTTTGAACCAATTTCAATCTTGGATAAACATAGAACACTAAAATGTTACTTCCTTTGACTGTCTACCTCATCCCTGGCCTGCTTCCCCCCCACGCACTGTAAGCTAAAGAAAACCGGCTTTGAATCAAATCAAATGTCTACTGATACATTCCGTAGAATTCCTACCAGACTCTTAGGACTGGGTGAGAGATTCAGGATTTACCTGCTCCTAGAGCCTCCACATAGGATGGTGCCTAAGTCACCCTAGAGAGAAATGGTTTCCTTCTTGTTCAAAATCAAAGAAGGGGAACTGGTCTTATTCCGTCTGGTAATCTGCTGGAAAATGTCCCTTATTCTTGCAGTCACCTTATGTTCATTGTCTGGAATATGCTACATACTCTGTAATTCTTCTTGATGACAGTGCGGAGTTAGGTAAGAGCCCTCTTCTCAAGGACTTGATCTGAATATTTTATACTTAGTGCTGGATATTTTACACTTAAATGTTAAATGCCAGTAGGAAATGCCAGCTCCAGGACAGCTTTCTGTCTATCACTGAAGGTTGCTATGACTTTAGAGTCAGAATGTTGTTATAAAAGCCTAGTGTTGGAGGGTTATAATGGGCAGAATTCACCAACTTCTTTCTCATGTGAATTGTCTCCACACTCCTCTATCTTGGACTCAGGTTGATGCAATGCCAGCAGGTCATCTCAGGCCTTTAGTCCTTTTTTTTTTTTTTTTTGAGGTTACCTGAGAAGTCAGGATCATTCCAAGATCAGACAAACAGGATCTGGTGATTGTCTATCTTCTTTTTTTGATGTTGCTTAAGACTTTGACAGAAGTCTTTATGGGATCTTAGCCCTACTCCTCTTCCCCACCCCTGAGTTGGGAAAGACATGAGCCTCTGAGGACGGATGCATTCTCCTCCAGGGCATCACTCTTCTGCAGTAGGCCAGATCAAGCATCATTTTTCAGTGTCCAGCACGTGGTGAATATCATCAAGAGCGACTGCCCTTGGAAGAATTTTGGTATCAGGCTCTCTCTTTACCAGTGTTCTGCCAAGCACAATGCTTAATCACTCAGTAGGACATTGGAGAAATGAATATGTGAAGATCCTTAGGAATGGAAGTCAGCTCAGGACACTGGGACTTTTTTTTTTTCAAGATTGCTTATCTGTAAACAGGGACTCTCTGGCTTCAAGGCTATCTTTTAGAAAGTGAAGCTTACCTTAGATGAATCCTCAGGCAACTGGGACTGGACTGATTATGATCAGACTTGCCAAAGTTGACCTGTAACCATGGTTTCAGCATCGGACACCAGGGGCAAGAAAGGAGCACTGAGGCAAGAAAGGAGCACTGATGCGTTTGTTTGTTTAAAAAGTGCCTCAGGAGCAGGGGACTGGAGACAGACCATCTCTCTGTGGTATCCACGATGCTGGTCTCGCAGGTGAGGCACAGCTGGTGGTTATGGTGGCAAGTTAAATGTTTTCAAAAGTAGCTGGCAAAGTTACCTGTGCCTTGTGTTGGCCCAGGTGAATCCAAGAGACTGTTTCTACAGTTTAATGCTACTCACTCATTTTTTTTTCCTTGCTTATTTCTTGTTGAGCCTATCACAACAGCTGAGTGAGAAAGTTCAGCAAGGGTGTCTTGAGTTTAGTTGCTCCTCCCATCGCTGTGTTCGAAGGTGCTATTTATAAAGGATGGTTGTAAATTGCTTGAAGATTCAGTTATATAAGTCACAAAATAAAACATTCTGGCTTCGATAACAGTTGATTAGAATTTGAAATCAAAGTTTTCATCCTTTCCTTCTCTTTTGATCATATGAAGTATCTTTTTTGTGTGTAATTCTGTTTTATTTTATTCCATGAATTTATTGTTTTTGCAATTAAATAATGATAATAAACCTAAACTTCTGGGTAGGATTAGACATTATATATATCCTAAAATACTTTTCAAATTCTTTGTCAAAATATTTAGTCTGTAAAATGTATTAATGAGAGAAAAGAAGTTGAGAAGAAATTATGGCACAGGTTCCCTTTAAGATGAAATAATACTTCAACATACAGTTACAATTTATCAGGGGAAAATTTTTAAGGTATTACTTTCATGTTAAAAACCGCCTTTAAGTATAAAGTTATATTCTGCATCTTTCACTTACTGTGTGTCCATAACTGAGTTATTTACCACTGAATGTCAATTTCCTCAAAACTCCATAAAATATGCTTAATGATATCTGTGAAGTTTGTTCGCAGAATTTTTTAAATATTTTAAAATCGTATGAAATATCTTAAACATTGAGTTACAATTTGATTAAATGAACAAGGAACCATGAGAAAATATTTGACAAATATATTACATCTATTTATCTGCCTATGCACACATATGTGGATGTATATATATCTATACAGGTATTTGCAAATTTGTAGCAAACTATTATTTGAAGCACGCAAAGTCTGGACTTTGTTTTGATACTGTGAAAACGCATCCATTTAGAATTCAACCTGAAGACAAAAAAAAATTTAAATTTTCTCTAAATATCTTCTGTTTTCACTATCTTTCTATTTGAGCAATGTTATGATAACATGTAAAACAAGTTTGAGTAAAAGAAAGATTTAGTTTTAATAATCATAAAAAAGCAATTATATGACAGTGACCATCTTTACATGTTAAGCAGTTGGTCAGCTTTTACAAGATTAATTTTGACAGGAATACCGGGAAGGTACTTTAGGAGTATGAATCAGTGGCTTTGATCCGCCTGTTACGTAGACAGTGCGTCCCACTCTTCATGGTAGGTTAGATGAACCTTGGCTATTCCTACTGACAAATTATCTGTTGTAACAAACCACCGGAGATAACACGCGCATTCACATGCCAAGTTCTACAGGCTGTGCAGTTTCAGGAAACTCAAGCACACTATGTAACCATTCTTGAGAAAATTGTATTCCCATTGCTTGTTTTGTGTAGAAGAAAGAAGGGAGACGAAATAGAAACAGAAAGAAATAGCAGGCTTAAAAAATAAGACAGGTCTCTTTTTGTCTCTAACAGTCTCCTGCAGACAGATCTCAGAAGATTCATGCTGGTGATGAAGTCATTCAGGTTAATCAGCAAACTGTGGTGAGTTTGTTCGTTGAAGCTTCAGACTCATCTTCCCCTGCTAGAACTTCTAAACCATTTTGCTTGCATTTAAAAAATTTGAAGTTTATATCCAGCTTTCCATAATTTTAAGCAGTGCTAGAATGAACAGATTTGTATCTGCCTATTTGCTCATAGCTAATTTCCTTGAGATGAATTCAAGGAAATTTGAATTCCTTGAACTCAAAAAGGCTTGAGTTTTCATTATTCATGAGTAAGTCCCCTCTCCTCATTGTCTTTCTTTGAAGGTGGGATGGCAGCTAAAAAATTTGGTGAGAAAGTTGAGAGAGAATCCGACTGGAGTTGTGTTACTGCTTAAGAAGCGCCCCACGAGTTCCTTCAACTTCACTCCTGCCCCCCTGAAAAACCTACGGTGGAAGCCGCCCCTGGTGCAGGTACTGTTATTGGTTGAAAGCCTTTTCTTGACATTGGTGCAGGAACAATGTATAATATCTGAGTTGTCTAAAAAAAAAAAGAGTATAGTTTGATTGGTTTCGGGAGTGTATGGATTATCTGTGCACAGATAATTATTCTGTAATCCCGTATGTCCAGGTGCTCAGTCGCTCAGTCGTGTCTGACTCTTTGTGACTCCATAGACTGTAACCTGCCAGTCTTCTCTGTCAGTTGGATTTCCCAGGCAGGAATACTGGAGCAGATTGCCATTTTCTCCTCCAGGGGATCTTCCCGACCGAGGGACCGAACTCTGATCTCCTGCGTTAGCCACCTGGGAAGCCCATCCAATAATCCTACTTACATGAGAACAGACTGGCTGGATTTGCGCTGACTAATATGGCAGCCACTAGCCACCTGTGACTGTTTCAATAATTAAAATGAAAGCTTCAGTTCCTCTGTCTCACCGGCCACATTTCAGGTGCTGGGTAGCCACTTGCGGCGGGTGTCTGTCATCCCTGCAGACGGTTTCTTCTGGCCCTTTTCCTCTCTCGTTTCAAACACACACTCCCATAAAGGAATCCAGTTTGAACACTGATCTGAGAGAGACCGCCTGGGGTAGAGTCCTCAACAGCGGTTTATCAAGACAGGGGTAGGGACTGTGAGACCAACCCACCAGGCAGGGAGCTCTGTCACTCCTTTGTTTAGATTTAGTAGTCCTGGATGATAATAAAAAGCAGACTGGCTTTTAATTTTATTATTTGAATTCTCTATAGACAATGCACTCCTTACTGCTTACACTTGGGGTGGACACGCACCCCACCAACCCTCTCCTTATATCATCAGTTCTAAAAGCAGCACACTTTAAAACTCTTTTATGGATTGAGATTGCCACTTACGTGTAACTCTCTGTGATTTTACTGTCCATCTTCAAGTGGAAGAAATGGCAATACGTCACGCTATCAATGGATGTTTCGTGATGCACAGAGGGCTGGAAATCTGTCTGCGTGTGTACCTTAGCAGGGCGGGGGACCCATAAAAATAAAGACCAGGATGTGGACAGTGGAGCCAGGAGGGGCACATAATTAAAGCCACTTCTTAAATCAAAAGGGAACGTATCAATCACACCCCAGCAGCTTCTGTTTGCTTCGGTTCAGTTCAGTTGCTCAGTTGTGCCCGACTCTTTGTGACCCCATGGACTGCGGCACGCCAGCTTTCCCTGTTCTCTTTGTATCACTCAGTATACAGGGCACCATCTTTCAATACTTCTGAAATTCTCAGAATGTGTTACTTAACACAGAAGAGGTCTTGCTTTACCATCGATAGTTGATGGAGGGCTTCCCGCCAGCCAGCTCTGCCAGCTCCTTGGTGCAGGGGGGTGAATGTTGGGTTCTGAGGAAGGAGCAGTGGGCATGGACAGGTGAGCGAAAGCGCCTCTTCCTGAGGAAGTGGGAGCCTGGAAAACTCGGTGGGATTTCGTAGGCAGATTGAGAGGCTCTTGGTGGAGTAGATGAACGCTGTTCACACAGCCATCAAGGGAGGGTACACAGCCATCAGGGCAGGTGGTGCCCAGATAGGATTTCCTGGAGGCAGAGAGTGTGGCAGACGTTCTTGTGAAATGATTTAGGCCATGTACTTCCCATAAAACTTGGCAGGGAGGGAGGGAGGCAGACGAAGGAAGGGAAGCCCACAAGGTGCTGTCTCAGGTAGAGTCTAGTCTTGGGCTGTTACCCAGGTGTAACCACACGACACAGGCTCTGGCAGCTGTACTCAGGGGTGGCTGCTGTCAGCTGAGGGCAATTCTATGGAGCAGAGGGTGACTGTGAGTTTTTAGCAATAGACACTCGCAGCAGCTGGGTTCACTGGCTAACCAGAGGGGCTCTGGGTGAACATCACAGCTCTCTGGCACAAATAAGTAGACCAGACTCTCGGGCAGAGGGTGAGAGAGAAAGCTGGACAATGGGCTGGGCTGGACAGGTGGGTATAGAGTTCTAGGCTAGGGAGCACAGACCTCATCCCACAACCTGTAATGTCAACCTGTAATGTCAACAGGTTGATAGTTGGTTTTTACACTGTCTGGGTTTGTTTGCTACGGCCGCCATAACAAAGTACCAGCAACAGGGTCACTGAAATGAAAGTGTATTCCTTCAGAAGTCTGGGGGCTGGCAGTCTGAGAGCAAGGTTGGCTTCTTGTGACGTCCCTTTCCTTGGCTTGCAGGTGGCCATCTCCTCCTTGTGTCTTCATGTGGTCTTTGCTCTGTATGTTGTTATCATTCAGTCACTAAGTCATGCCTGACTCTTTGTGACCCCATGGACTACAGCACTCCAGGCTTCCCTGTCCTTTACTATCTCCCAGAGTTGGCTCAAACTCATGTTCATTGAGTCGATGATGCCATCCAACCAGCTCATCCTCTGTTGCCCCCTTCTCCTCCTGCCCTCAGTCTTTCCCAGCATCAGGATCATTTCCAATGAGTTGGCTCTTCACGTTAAGTGGCCAGAGTATTGGCGCTTGCTCTGTATGTCTGTGTCCTAATCACTTCTTACAGGGATACCAGTCAGACTGGATTAGGGCCCACTCATGTGACCTTATTTTAAATTAAGCATATCTTTAAAGACTGCAAGTAGAGTCACATTCTGAGCTACTGGGGGTTCAGGGGACACAGTTTAGCCCATGACACTATCTAAACTTGAAACAGCAGGTGGGAGGTGTTACATGTCTGTTGTTGTTTTTGGTTTTTAGTTGCTAAGTCATGTCTGACTCTTTTGTGACCCCCATGGACTGTAGCCCACCAGGCTCCTCTGTCTATGGATTTCCCAAGCAAGAATACTGGAGGGTGTTGCAATTTCTTTCTCCAGGTTTCTTCCTGACCCAGGAATCAAACTTTCATCTCCTGCACTGGCAGGAGGCTCTTTACCACTGAGCCACTTGGATTCTGGGTGAGGCTGGGACAGGGGCGATTCTATGAAAGACTAACTCAAGAGATCTTTTGGAAGAAGTATCAAGAGGACTCATAAAACAGGGAAGGGGGTCCAGAACTGAACTCCTTGCCTTCAAATCCAATCTCTTCCTCCTCTTAGCTGTGAGACCTCAGACAAGTAGTTAGTATTTTTAAATCTCAATTCTAATTATTCATGGAATTGAAACTTTAGAGAAGTTTTTGGGTTAGGGGTAGGCAGCCAGGGAAAGCGAGAAGCAGATGTGAAATGTGGCAGTGACCTTGCATGGTGATACCAGTGACAGAAATCAGACAGTCAGAAAAGAACCATCTAGGATGCAGAGATGGCAGGTCTTCTGATCATCACTGAGTTTGAAATGACAGAGGAAAAATCAGGTGGATGTGTTCAGAAGGAAAGCGAACATTATTTCTGAGTATAGGCTAGAGTTAGTTCCTTGACCTCTGGAAATTCACTTAAAAAGGGACATGCTTCCTTTTTCCTTTGTCTACTTTCCTGTCAAGTTCCACTCACTGTGCAGTTTGGGGGAAGAGATGAAGGTGAGGAATGAAACATGTAGCTTCACTTCCAACCCAGCTAGAGAACAGCCATCACAATGCAGAGGCTGGGGACTTCCTGGTGGTCCAGGGGTTGAGAATCTGCCTTCCAACACAGGGGACCCAGGTTTGATCCCTGGTTGGGGAACTAAAATCCTACATGCCATGGGAAAACCAAGCCCCCAACTCAAGAGCCTGCTGCTGCTGCTGCTAAGTTGCTTCAGTTGTGTCCAATTCTGTGGGACCATAGACAACAGCCTACCAGGCTCCTCTGTCCACAGGATTCTCCAGGCAAGAATACTGGACCAGGTTGCCATTTCCTCCTCCAGTTTAATCGCTAAGTCACGTCTAACTCTTTGGAACCCCATGAACCATAGCCTCCTGGGCCCCTGTCCATGGGATTTCCCAGGCAAGAATACTGGAGTGGGTTGCCATTTCCTTCTCCCAACTCAAGAGCCTATATGTCACAAACTACAGAACCCACATGCTCTGGAGCCTGTGTGTCCATGAGCACAACTAGAGAGAAGCCCGCACACTACGGCAAAGATCTCTTGTGCCTCGGCTAAGACTCGATGCAGCCAAAAACAAAATTCAGAGGCCGTTTTATAGCTTAGTATCCTGGCGCTGAGTCCAGGATTTTCTTAGAACAAGAACTCTGGTAGACCAGTACTCCGTACACTTTTTCAGCCCCATCTTGGGCTTTGCCCCCTTCAGGGTCTGTATGCCTGGGTGCCCACCTCTGCTGGGAAGGAGCATCTCTAGTTCTTGTCCATATCATTAATGTGGTTACTAGAAAGATATTCATTGCTCTGTTTTTAGGCCACCACCCTGGTAAACGAAGATTATTGATTTAGAAGTAACGATCAGTGTTGGAGTGTAGGGAAATACCTGCTCTGGGGAAATGCCCCAGTTTCCTTCTGTTTGTGGAGAGCCTGGGTCCCGGGCCTCTTGTCTTCAGACGTTGTCCAGGATGGTCAGGCTGAGATGTGGATCCGTTCCTTGGTGCAGAGAGCTCACAGGCTGTGTCTTAGGCACTGACGTATATATGCTTGGGGAGTCTGTTTCTCTGAGCCTCACTGTCCTCCCCCAAATGGGGCCGTCGCTCTGTGAGCACTGCTCTCCCATCCTGCCAAGCCTCAGACTCCATTTCACACTCTCACTTCCAGGAGGGTCTCCAGCAATCATCACCTGGGCCCGACAGGGCTTCGGTGTCTCTCTCTGTCTCCCCAGGGCCCAGCAGAGTCCTCACATGGTGCTTCCCCCTGGCCTTCCCCAACTATCTTCGTGCCTTGACTCAGATGTCCTTGCTGTTGTTCCTTTTGTTATTGTTTCGTTGCTAAGTCATGTCTGACTCTTTGCAACTTCATGGACTGTAGCTCAGCAGTCTCCTCTGTCCATGGATTTCCCAGGCAAAAATTTTGGAGTGGGTTGCCATGTCCTTCTCACTGTTCTTTTACCAACCAGAAAGGGCTGATCATCGCTGTTAGACTATAGGAGAGATAAGATTGAAGGTCTCACAAGATTTAAAAAAAATAGGTTCCCTGAGACCAATAACACGATTAAAATGAAGCCATGTGAATTTTAAATTTAAAAAATTAGCTCGTGAATACTCAAACAGCATAAGGTTGTGTACTTACTGTGTGATGAGCCTGTGCTAAAGCCCGTTACATGTATTACCTCACTTAATTCTCACAGCTGCCCTTTGTTGCTACCGTGTGTGTGTGTGTGTGTGTGTGTGTGTGTGCGCGTGTGCATGCACACTCAGTCACTGAGTCATGTCCGACTCTTCGTGACCCTGTGGACTGTAGCCTGCCAGTCTCCTCTGTCCATGGGAGTTTTATGCTTGTTCCCATTTATTCCCATTCTGTAGATAAGGCACAGAGAAGTTGAGTGACTTGCCTGGAGACACACAGCGAATCAGAGGTACAACCAGGATTGCACCCAGAGAGTCTGAGTTCCGAGGCCGCACTCCTAGTCAGGGGTAGTGTTGTTAGTGATTAGAAAGTGAAAGAAAGAAAGTGAAGTCGCTCAGTCGTGTCCGACTCTTTGTGACCCCATGGACTGTAGCCTACCAGGCTTCTCCGTCCATGGGATTCTCCAGGCAAGAATACTGGAGTGGGTTACCACTTCCTTCTCCAGGGGAATCTTCCAGACCCAGGGATTGAACCCGGGTCTCCTGCACTGGAGGCAGACGCTTTAACCTCTGAGCCACCAGGGAAGCCCTGTCAGTGATTAGTGTGAACTAATTCATCCTGTCCTCACGGCAGCCCTACGTGAGAGGTACTGTCAGTATGATTGGTTTTAAGAGGAGGAAGCTGAGGCTTGGGAGTTTAGGTGCTTTGCTCAGAGCTAGAATTCTAGCCTTCTGGTCACCTGACTCCCAGGCCTCTGATTCTCACAATGCATCTAGCCTTTCAAAACTCTTGGTAAATGGTTTGTACATACCATGGAATATTAGTCATAGAAAAGAATGAACTAATGTCATCTGCAGCAACATGGATGGACCTAGAGATTATCATATTAAGTGAAGTAAGTCAGACACATATCATATGACATCACTTAAATCTGGAGTCTGAAAAATGATACAAATGAACTTATTTACAGAACATAAACTCACAGGCAGAAAATGAATTTATAGTCACCAAAGGGGGAAGGGCAGGAGGGATAAATTAGTAATTTGGGATTAAACATACACACACTAATATACATAAAATAACCGACAAGGACCTGCTGTGTAGCACAGGGAGCGATATTCAATATCTTGTAATAGCCTATAATGGAAAAGCATCTGAAAAGAAATATATTCAGTTACACATATATGCATGTGTATAACTGAATCACTTTGCTGTACACCAGAAACTAAGACAACATTGTAGATCAACCATATTAAAAAGCAAAGACATTGTGAGTGTCTCAAAGAAGAATATATGTTGAACGTTGCTAGTAGCTGCAAACACGCAAATGACCCAGGACCCTGTTTACCCAGAGGCTGGCGTTGGTTTTGCAGAGAACGATCTCTGAGTTAACCTCCGCGCTTTTACACTTGCTCCCTTTCAGACCTCGCCTCCCACCACGACCACCCAGTCCCCGGACAGCACGATGGATGCCTCGCTGAAGAAGGAGAAGCCAGCCATCCTGGATCTTTATATTCCTCCTCCACCAAGTGTTCCCTACTCGCCCCGGTAAGTCTGTGCCCATTTTCGTGGTGTGGTCGTCTCCTGGGCCTGGAGATGCTGCTGGTGGTGGGAAGACCACGAGCATCTCAAGAGGAGGCTGAGGCTCGAATCCACTGTCAGAAACGATTCGACCTGAGTGTGGGGGTCAGGAGAGGGTGAAGGGTTCAGAAAAGTACAGACTCCAGTTACAGGCTCAGTCCTGGGAATGGACTGTTGGGGTCAACATGACTGTTGTTAACAACACCGTGTTGTGTATTTTCAAAGGTGCAAAGGGACTAGATCTTAAAACTTCTCATCAGGAGAAAGAAGGAATTAGTCACTGTGTGGGGTGATGGATGTTACCTAAGCTTATTGTGGTGATCATTTTGCAATATATACATAAATCATTATGTTGCACATTTGAAATGAATACGACATTATATGTCAATTATATCTCAGAAAAACTGGGGGAAGGAATTGTAATTCTTAAGGGGGAAGTGTAGGGATAGATCCAGTTTTATGGACCTTGAAGCCAGACAGTTTGATGGGGAGGAGGGGGCTCCTTAAAGCGTGTGCTTTTGGGTCACGTCATTTTCGTTCTTCACTGGGCAATAGAATGGGCTGTTTGGGGATTTCCCGAAGCTGAAGTTTCATTAACTACATGGTAAACTTATCTCTGGGGAGGAAGATAATAAATATTTCTGCGAGATCAAAGTTAGTTTTGTCTTGTTGAGAGAGAGATGTGTTCTTCATAGGAGTTAAAAAATGTGAAAACAGGTGTGAATGGGCTGTATTTGTGCATCCATATGTGTTTATGTGTATCTATCTATTATGAATTCTTAAAGATCATTGCTTTCTTAATGGCTATTTTAAATGTTTATGGCGAAGTGAGGATGGTCACAGTAGATGTTATATAGGGGGTGATTGAGGTATGAAATACAGGCTTATTTATACCATCTGACATATTTACATATGCTAGTAAAACTAGAGAATCTGGCTCATTTATTCAACATATATTTTCCTGAGAGTTGGGCCTGATTTACCATCTTATGCAAAACAGATGTAGTTCTTGCCCCTAGAGAACTGCCAGTGTCTTAGTCAACTGTTCAAGAATAAATTGAGAAATACGTAATCATGCTGTAATATTTCATAAGAAAAGTTTGGACTGAACCTGTAGTGATGTTTCACTTTATATTGGAGTTTTTCATTTGTTTTTTGTTTTAAGCTGAACTCTTTGCATCTACTGTGTTTCTTTCCTGGGCACTAAAAAGAAGTAACATCATTTTCCTCCTCCTTGAGTCTTGGTTTGCCCAGAACTTATTACAGCAGGTGGAGCAGTGACCTCAGTGATCAGGGCATTCTGGTTGGTACATAAGACTCTTCCCCGTATTCACAGACCAGAGTTCCCGTGGTTGTGAGATCTTGAGTGTGTTAAAAACTATAAGGAGCTGTTTGTTGCTTCTGCGTGTGGAGAGCAGAGGGTTTCACTGATGACCAGCATGTGGGCTGTTCTATCAGAAACTGTAGGGAGGATCACCCTGACACCCCTAATCCTGAATATTCTTGCCTGAGTCTCAGTGCGGGGGTCACAAGAGCCATGGCAAGAAGAGTATGCACATAGTGAGGGCAAAAGGGGACTAGGGCTCTTAATGTATTTGGGAGAAGACATGTGGGGACACATACATACTGAAAAACACCGTTAAAAAGCATATTTTATTAGGAATGAAACATGCAAATGGTCACAGAGAACAAGTGGTGAGTGTGGAAAGCATTGTGCATGGCGAAGCTGTATTCCAGGTTTAAGAGTATAGAAGGAGACAGATTCATGGTGGCAGTCGGGGGAGGTGTACAGGTAGTGGACTCACTGGCAATACCAGTAGGCCAGGCTGATCTTTAGACTATTTGGATTTAGTTCAGTTCAGTTCAGTCGCTCAGCCGTGTCCGACTCTTTGCGACCCCATGAATCGCAGCACGCCAGGCCTCCCTGTTCATCACCATCTCTCGGAGTTCACTCAGACTCACATCCATTGAGTCCGTGATGCCATCCAGCCATCTCATCCTCTGTCGTCCCCTTCTCCTCCTGCCCCCAATCCCTCCCAGCATCAGAGTCTTTTCCAATGAGTCAACTCTTCGCA